>JABXJD010000435.1:385000-437595 GCA_013375575.1 Percina caprodes
AGGCATAACATGGGATAACAGTGCCCACCTGCACACACACACGCACACACGCACCCACAGGACTGACCTTGTGGTGTGCACTCCATGAGTATGCCATTAGGCTCGTAGTCCTCTGGACAGACATGGTGGCACCTCCCGCTGAGCTGGTACAGGCCTGGCCTGCACTGCGTGCATGTCTCACTGTTCACACACACCTCACACTCTGCAGGGCACCCTGCAAAGACAAAAGCACAGTTATGTACCCCTGAATATAGTAGTGGTGAAAGTTTACACATGAACATGTATGTGGGTCGTAGCAGTAATTTAGTAATTGTCTTCATGAATAATGTGGGATAACTAAAGGTAAATAGAGATAAATAAAGGGCAAAACCTGCATTTTTTCTGTCCCTGATAATTGTGAACTCTAAATACTCACTGGGAACACACTCCCTCTGTGTGTCACTGCGGACCAGCCCCTCGGGGCAGTTCTCCTGGCACTTGCCCAGGTGAAGGTAGAATCCTGCTCGGCAGTGTGTGCAGAAGTTCTTGTAGAAGCAGGAGTCGCACTCCGACCTGCACTCTGACAGAGAGACACAGACCCACCGCCAGCGTTTATTTAAACTGCACAAGTTATCGCGTGTGCCCTGTGTGTTAAATATACAGAGTGTCAATGTGTGTGTGTTTGTGTGTACATATCGAAAGACTGGAAATACAGGCCGGAATATAGGCCACGGCACTCAAATTCATGTGTTACACAGTGGATGTAGGATTTTCAGTAAAGCAACACTTTGTTTAATTTAATGTCACCAAAAGGAAACATACTTAACAGGAATCAAGTTACTTTATTATATACCGTATGTATAGTCAATGCTATATTTCACAAGTAGGTCTTAAAACGTCTTGTAAAGAAGGTAAGACACATTGTTACAAGGTAGCATTAAACTCAAGATGAGGTTGAGATACTTTTTATGTTTTTGTTATGAGAGCAGATTATACTGAATACTAATGCCCAGAAGTATTTACACAGAAGCCTGTAAGTGTGGTAATTACGTTTATTAAATTGGAGCATGCAATGCCAGGGGTATTTACATTAATATTCTCCTACACAAATACAGTTAGTTGCTCACTGTGGCTTACTTGTGCAGGTGTTTCTTTCTGGGGAGCGTGTGCCGTAAAAGCCTGGAGGACAGGAAGTCATGCACACGCCGATCTGCTTCATCCCAATCCTCTCCAAATGCATGAAGAAGCGTGGCTTGCAGGACAGGCAGCCATTGTAGTCAGAGCAGGTCAGACAGCCACCCTGCTGGCACCCTGAGCTCACACCAGAGATCTCTGTTGACAGAAGCAGGGGGGGGTTTAAGTGTGATTTCTGCATGGTATAAGATTTTTACTAATCAGGCATTTTAAGTGGAATCTATCTTAAGGGATAGCTTGCTGGATTTGCACAATGTTGGTGAGATGAGAGCATTTGATAAGCCACAGTGCTCTAATTTAATGCCAGGCACTTTGTAAGTAGTAACACCAGCCTCCCTTTTATTCAAAGCTCATAGCAGACAATCACTTTCTATTGGTGCTAAGGATTGACATTCAGTAGTAATAGCCTCTCTATAAAATTGTAATCAATTAAGCACTAAAACATAAGGAAATATATATATTTTTTGGTATATTTTCCTCAGCTAAAGACCCAATGTTAGATCCATTTTAAGTCCTAGAAAATTAGACACCAAGTTGTAAAATCCATAACCTTATTGAGTTTTACTAAATCTAACTTCCCATTCATACCGGCCTCTTCAACACAAGTCCCTGCACTACTCAGGCTCTAAAACGTTCATGTTCATGCTATCTAAAACAGCCAAGGAACAAAGGAAAGCATCCCATGTACTATACTTGCAACAAAACGTTCCTCCCAGGGATGTCTACCATATGGTATGAATGTCATTTGTGCAGAGTACAATGGGGAATGACATCTTTTGTTAATGTTTTAATTGTTTTTTGTCATGGTGCCATGCACAAATCAGGATCAGACTGATAAATTAATCTACAAGTTTTGAGTTTATACATTTTTAACAGTGTAGGGTCAGTGCAGTGCAGGTATTAGGTCAGACTGTCCTGTGTACCACTGTAATATGCATGGCTCTACTATACCAACATCAGTGGATTTTTTAAAGATGCTTTTAACTTTGTTTGTTTTAAACAAATCAGTAACAAAAAAGAAAGAAACAGTATATTGTTTTAAATATTTTAACAGAAAATACTATACTGATTTAGCATAGCATCTTCATACAGTTCATTTCAAATGAAGAAACAATCCGAAACTGTGTGTTTTAACATCTAATGCACAAGTTTGTTATTTTAAGTATTAAAATATTTCAGTCAAGTTATGTGTCATGTTTTTCCAACAATGAGGGCAAAAGGAAAACAAAAAGTAATATTTATTATGAAGTGTTAATTTACAGTAGGCCTATCATATATAACTATTCACCTGTCTCAGCACAGTGACTGTGACAATAACAATGACAGCCATTAATACGTTCATAACCCTGTTTATGTACATACATAAGCACTGTAGTGTTTAGTTTATGTATTTCGCAGTAGGGATTCCATCCCCCACTCTTTACTAATTTGTGGGATGATTCCCCAGACTTTGTCTGCCATGGATGAATGGTTGCAGGTTTTATTCATTTTAATTGTATGTTGACAATTTGTCACATACATTTTAATGTCTCTAAAACTAAAGCATGTGTAGTCATAAAAAACAGATTTGAAAAACGTAGGGCTTAAAATGATTAAAGAACTAATTGTTTTAAAGAAAAAGACATAGGCTACATTTAGTGTGATTTCTTGCATCCACTTTCCAGGAAAAGCTTGTACAGTATATCATCCTTTTTAGTATCTCATTGCACTTTGTGGCCAAAAATAGTAACAAAAAGACAACTTGGGTGGTTGGATGGGGATGTATATATGTTCTGAAACATATGATGTATACCAGATACACCTGACAGGTTCCACTCCTCACTCCTCTGTTAGAAATACCGTTGTTGAGTTGAATCCAGAAAAAGGTACGGGGCTTTAAGGAATGAGAAAGTCAACACAGGGACAAGCATGTTACTGCCTACTTATATATAGGTGCGACACCTGTGACATAAAGTCAATATGCAGACATTCGACATGAGAGACGTTCCATGCTTTACATACTTGTGCAGTGCACCTATGCAGCATTGGTACTCCTTACCAAAGACACTGATTGGAACAAGTTGCAGTAGTCACACCTGGTAGGCAAATCCAAAGCAACCCCTGTATGTGTCCTAGGAATTGGTTTTCCTCTCCAGCCTTGGCATCTCATGCCCCTGCTTTAAGCTGGCCCTCTTCCTTTTTCTCTGAGTTGGGGGTTTGGCTGCCGGTTTACCATAGATCATAGATACTTTGTTTGAAATATCTCGACAATCTTTACAACTTCTGTCCATTTGCCCACATGTGTTCCTGCCAAGCTGCCCTGATTCATAGAAGTCTTAAGACACAGGAATTTGGCCTTGCCCTCGCACTTGCACCGACAAAACCTCAGTTGGACTTGCATAACATACCAACAAAGTCACATATGAATAAACACATTCACATGCCTGCATACACAAACACAGATGGTTCATGGAGAAAATAGAACTGTGCAACAAAACAGAGGTAACATAAAGAAGTAATGAATGTGTACCTCTGTTGTTTTAACTTTGAATATATGTATGTATATATATATATATATATATAAAAATCCCCGCTGTTAGCACCCACATGCTTTCATTTGTGGATGCATCATCACAGACAGGAAGCCCGGTGCTCGGGTTCAATACGTGCATGGTAATTTTCAGCTAGTTGACTCAATGGTCATTGACTCCCATCTTACTCTTACCCCATTCTTTCCCTCTGAAGTCTGTACTCATTCACCCCTTCACCAACTAATTCTTCCATCCTCTGGAAGTGTTAGATATCTGCATCCTTGGAGGAAGTTTTGCTTCTGTAGAAGCACTTGTCAATTAATGGGTACTGAGGCATAAGAAACCTTCAGGTTGGAAAGAAATGAATTATTGAGTTGGTGCTGCCATCTCACAAGTGAATTACATCATGGTTGAGTCCATAAAACACATTTTCAGCATCTCATTTCGAACCAAAACAAATTAATACTAAATTGTAAAATGGAAATGTCACAAGAAGCACACTGTTAACACTGTTTTCATTTTTGGGACATGATTCAAGTAACCAAGCGCTAGAGTAGTCTCAGTTGACAACCCTCCCCCAACTGTGTTGAGAGGTTCTTTAATATTGTTTAGGGGGAAATAAACATTCAAAAGGGAAAATCAGTAGCGTAGGGTACTAAGCGGACTCTGCGACGTCTAAATGTCCTAGTGCAACACAGACACACATTCAAGTGAGAATAATCAACCTGGTCATACAGTAGGAGATGTACCTTGACTTTTATTATTAAAACTGATGTCTGATACCATTATATGCCAGTTCACTGCAGTTTAAATAAGATCTACAGTATGTAAGCTGTTTCACCCTGCTAACCAGAAAAATACGTCCATGCTTAGTTTGTCAGATCTGACCTAAACTACATTGAACACAGCTTCCAAAAGCAAAGGTTACCCCAGGACCCCTTTAAAACTACATAATAAACACATTGTTAACCCCAGATGCTGCAACTCCCTGCTTTTTATTTTTTTTTAAATCACCACTTTGGTAGTCAAGAGGGAAGAAATTGCATCGAACACGGTCCAGGTGGGGATTACATATTTGAGCTCTGTGTATAAATGTAAAGAAATGTAGAGAGAAGTTTCAGCCCCAGGTGGCAGGGATAGAAACATCACTTTGAAGGTCTATTATTTTAGATCACAGGCAGCTCTCGGCCACGCTGGCAAGCGGTACACAAACTATTTCAGTTGTCTCTTCTCTAACAGACTTAGTCACAGAGCACATCTGGAGACCCTCAGTGATAACGTGTGCGTAGGAAGAATAGAAAAATATACTTTATTGATACTTATTTCATAGTGTCTTGGAAAAAGGCTGGCCTTAGTTCAGGAGATGAGACACATCGTTGGAGAGATATATGGGAGATGAAATTCCACCAGACTTGAAAGTGTTTTCAGTATGGAACATCTCTGGTGTTTTATAGAGCCAGCTAGCAAATTTGCATTAACTCAGATTTTGAACAGTAAAAAGAACAAGTTGGGACATGATTTTAGCAATATTCTGACTGGCACAAAGATATAATCTTTGACCTTTGATCATAAAGAATAATCTTTATGATCTGGGCCAACATCATAAAGAAACTTTTTTAGCACGTACTCAAAAATGTGTAAGTGTAAGGGAGTACGTTGAAGATGGAGGCTATTTAACGAAACATGGGGAGCATAGCGAGCTATGAATATCCATGTGATCAGGCCTGGCAGTCGGGCAGCACACTCCGCTGAAGTCTGCAGCTCTGACCGCTAGAGAGCGACGGGAGCCAGGAGACTGTGCGCAAAAGAGCAGCGGATGCAGGCTTCAGGTGACACGCACAGCAATTCATTTATTACATTAAGATTCAAATAAAACATTGTAAAAGTGGATAAAAAAATAGTTAAATTACTAAAGGTATCATGGATGGGCTATACAATCAGAGAGCTAATAGGCTGGAGCATGCGCTAGAATTTCATCAACCAATTTAAGAAGCGCTCCCGTTTTTTATTTACTGCAATTTAGTAAATTGGAGTGCATAAACCCCATAATGCAGAAATGCTTGTTGGGAGTGTGGAAATTGTCAATAATATATTTATTATCTTGAATAGCTTTAAATCACTCTTATATGTTGCCAGAAAATAAGTTGAGTTTCGATCTTGTAGTTTTTAATCATAGGCTATGACAGAAAACAGCAAAGATCAGAAAAAAACCTGTGACCTACTGCTACAAATGTACCAATTTATACCTGTCGCCAGTCATTTATTTAGACATTGTAAAAAAACAATTGGATTCGCACTTTTGTTAGCAAAAGATGTAGAATATAGGCTGGAGACTTGACGACTCTTTGAGTAAAATAGGCCCAGAAATGCTGTATAAAAATATATTAAAAAAGAACATGCTGAGTGTGTGCATCGCACTTTAATTCAATTCAATTCAATTCAATTCAATTTTATTTATAGTATCTTTACTCACGTTTATTTTGCCGGTGCCTGGAGCTGCTGTGCTGCTGACAACCAGTGTAATCCATGCAGTGCAAGATGATCAAAGCAAAGGAGATCAGTTGTAATTGCATAGTAGCCCAGAGATGAGACTCTTAAAGCCAATGTCAATGTTTACCAAATCACTTATTGGATAAGATTCCGTGTTCTTCCCCCAGACGGAGGCAGAGTGAGGAGGGTAGATTATTCCTAGATACAGCAGGACCCCCAGCTATGTGGTGATATGTGGTGATGGTAGTGTACGGTGGCCCAATGATGCCTGGGCCGCTTAGACTGTAACATCCTGGATAGGATCTTCATATGTGCCAAGAAAGCCAGACGGAGTCAGGGATCCGTTGTCCGTGCTGTGATAAAGACCATGCCTTCCAAAAAAAACAAACAAACACGCCAAAAAGCTGGATTCTCATACGGTGTGCGCAGGAGGACAGTAAAACCAATCATTAGTGTAGGTCAGAAAGATGGATATAATTATTATTTATGAGTAAACATGACTCTCAAAGAGTTTGCGTTATCATATCCATGTGCAGAACTCCAAATGGACCTTTCCCCCCCCCTCCCCGTCTCTCTCAATGGAGATGCGCCGTGCGTCCTGGTGTGTGTGGATGCCCTAATGTGCCAGGCGCACCGAGGGTCTCGGCTTCATCTCAGCATCAGCTAAAGCACAAACGAAGTGAAAAGCCAACACAGGACCAACACTAGTAAAGACAAAATAAATCAGTAAAATGAAGGTTTCGTAGTTCTTTTGGCTGTCAAACACACTCCTCCTCTAGCTCGCAGTCGGCGGCTGCAGGCAACTGAACCCAAGTAAATCTCCGCAGTTTCAGCGCTTTTCTGCTTTGCGTGCAGGACCCATTCACTCCCCTCCTGCCGGCCGGCTGATGACTTCAGCCCTCTGCTGTCTCTCTGTCTCTCTCTCTCCCCCTATGAGCTCCAAAGTTTATTTAGAGGGCAAGCCCCCACCCGCGTCAGAGCGAGCGAGAGAGAGAGAGAGAGAGAGAGAGAGAGAGAGAGAGAGAGAGAGAGAGAGAGTTTAGAAATGTGTACTGTTGCTTCTTTATGATTCCTGTCTTCCATTGTGCTCCCTTACAGCATCTTTTAACACGAACTGCATGTAAAAATGATTGAAATGAATAGACTCAACTAGAACCCAACTTCTCCTTTTTAACTGATGAAATAGATATTGTTTTCCATTTCTAAACTGACAATCTTCTTATTTGTTAAGTTTTTTTTCTCATGCATGTCATTCTAACCAATAAAGTCCTTGAGAAGGATTTTTAATTTGGCAAACACAACACATGCTGGACACAACCCCAGCAGCCAGATTAGATTCCATCGGTGCTAAATGAGAAAAGAAAGGGCTCCGTTGTGACAGCAGGTGTCATTTTATGCCTTTACATGTTTGACTCCTTTCCTCCAAATGTTAGTATGAGTTTATGTTCAAAAATAGAAGGGGCATTCCTTATCCTGACAGGTACTATTATTTATTCATCTTGACAATGTGAGATTAGCACACATATTACTGACTTTACAGTCACCTTATAGTAATATGGTTTTTTTCCAGGATATATTTGTGCATATGTTTATGAGATTACTCTAGGAAGAATGCTTCCTTGAGAAAATAAGTTTGAAACGGATCTGAAAAAAATGCACCTAAATATGTTTTGATGTACCCTGTAAGTAATGTAGTCATGCTCCAGATAGCTTATAGGATATTACAGTGTGATCTAATAACTTTCTGTTATTGTGCAAAGACTTTTTCACTTTTAATTTCATAGACGGTGATGGTTTGGTGGGGAGAAAACTTCCCAGATGACATCAGCCAAAGAAAGAAGCAGCAGCAGCAGCAGCAGCAGCAGCAGCAGCAGCAGCAGCAGCAGCAGCAGCAGCAGCGTTGTCTCTTCTTATTACCTCTAGAGGGAGTTAGTTCCACAAAAGCTTGAGCTCACTATCAGTGAGTTATAGTAAACTGTTGCACTTGACCTTTCCCTGCTGTCCAAATGTGATGTTGTTTGTATTGTCACAATATGGAGGACTAATCAAGAAGAAAGAAAGCCACAGTAATTTAAAATGTGTATCTTAAAAATCATATGACAGGAGCATACCGGACTTTTTTCCCCTATTAAAATATTTCATCACATTGAGCAAATGATAATACTAACTTGCCAATCATCAATCATTGTTCCAGATCAGTTGTCAGAGCCTCAGTCGGCAGCTTTGGGAGTTTTGATGATAATTAGTTTTAAATGAAGAGACTTTACTGTATACTGCCAGACTTAGTGAATGGTGGCCTCTTTAGGTGGAGGCAGAGTGACGTAAAGGGGAGCTGAAGCCTCATTTGTCTAACTGATGTGTTGATGTTTAGGGGGAACAGTATGCACAAGTCCAGTGCTTCTCCCCGCTGAGGCTTCTGGTCTTTCATCAGTCACTGTGCTGAGGAAAGCAATGCAAACACAGTGTGGGCTCTTTTTTTATGGGAATATTTCCTTGTTTGCCATGTACTAACTCAGAACCAGGACAGTGCGACATAACAAAGATTGATGCATTATTTTAAACCCTTTCACCTCGACTGCTGAACCCAAATTTAACATTGAGTGATGCATTAGGCATGTGACTGCAAAGTTAAAGTTATTTTTTTTTATAGATTTATATTTGAACAAAAGCACTGTAATGTAATAGAGTTTGGAATTTGAGATCACATGGAAGCTCATATGTTAAATTAACATGTTATGCAAAACAATGGCAACAAATAAAATATTTTGACGAAAATTATGAAATCTCCCTCCTCCCTATTCTCCGTCCCAGCAGTTTGGTGTAAGGGATGTCAAAGAATAATGCTCGTCTTTGTGTCCCAGTCTGAACTAGCCCCACCATCCCCTGGAGGTAGGAGCCTGTGTGTGTTTTTGGGTATGGTTGAGTGCGTGTGTGTGTGCATGTGTGTGTGTGTTTGGGTGTGTGTGTGTATGTGGCATTGGGGTGCGCAAGGTTAAGGTCACTTGGTCAGTCCCTGTGAGTGAATCAGTCGACACCTGTAAATGAAGTCGGGCAGGTGCATAAACCCGCCCAACCAAGGATGGATGCACACTACAACTTTTTTTTTTTAATAATATCACATTTAGTTCTATTTTAGCCTTTAGGGGGGGGGCATGAGAGTGCATGGCATCATTCCTTACTGACATAAAGTTTGGCTAAGCAGATACACCTCAAAATAACAACAATTCTACTTTGGTTGCCAGCAACTCCTGAGGAGGAATATCTGACTTTTTAGCTGCTAAATGCTCCACTGTGTCTACCAGCTGGTTAACCAGCTAACTCCGTCTGCCTCTCTTTTGGTGCTTTGATTTGGTGTAGAGTTGGTTTATCAAAGCATAGTCTTTTTTTCCATTGTTAATAAAAAAACGATTGATTACAGCAGCATTAAAGTGTAACTCTTGCCAAAATGTAACCTAGGGTCTTTTTGTGGATGTACCCGAGTCAAACTTTTGTTTTAAAGCATAATTAGGACAAAAGCAACACTTTTAAGATTTACTGTATTGTCGTTTTCGGGCAGAGTTTCACATTGTGTCGAGCCTTTTTAGTGTTTTAAAAATAATGAATTTGATGCTGTTATAGAAGTGCCCCTAGCACTCCCATTCAAAAGGCCTAAAAAGACAATATGGTCAATCTTAAAAGTGGCGCTTCCGTCCTAATTATGCTTTAAAACAAAAGTGTGACTCGGGTTCATCCACAAAAAGACCCTAGGTTACATTTTGGAGAGAGTTACACTTTAAAGGTACCCTGTAGAGTTCTTGTTTGAGTGGGTCCCTGTTTTGTTTGATATGTTTGTTGAAGCTCAAGGTTACACACAATGCATTTTGGTACTTACGGGCTTAAGAGGCTGGAGTTCAAAGTGAATCAGAAGCTAATTACATTTATCATTCCCCAGTCTAACCTACAATCATAGGTTACAAGCATAGGCTAATATCATTCAGTTAAGCAGATGTCCACTTTGTTATATTCATATGACATTGCATGGATCCATTTACACTCTTAATCCTCAGATCAGAGTAACAAACATACCACTACAGCACAAAGCTCATGTCTGTGATCTCCAAACTGTTCATTCCCCGGGCTATGACTCATAAAATTCCCAGATGACAGTGACAATGTTGATCCACTGTCCTGTCATCAGTTAATGAATTAGGCCGGGCTCAGTGTGGACAGCAATTGACAGCGTGTGTCTCGCTGGGGTCTGTGAAAACATAGTGGCTCAGTCTGTGGCCTTATATGCAGGTTTTCCTGACGTTGCATCTATTAAAGCTGCAAATAGCCAAGTGGCAATCCTGTGCATTCTCTCAGCATGAAGCAAGCAGAGAGAGACAGGGACACGGGACACACATACAGTACATAACATCTAGAAGTTCCAATGAATAATTTTTGATTCTTGAAATTCTATTATACACAGAGACAGGGAGGATTAGATTAATATGAAGAAGAATAAGACAGGTGCATGTGTTGTGAGGCGGAAGGTGGGGCAAACTTATCTTAAATGTATGTGTGCATGTTTGTGTGGCTGCATTTGTGTGTGTATGCTGGGGTGATTGAGGGGATCATTTCATTGTAAGAGGGTTTCAAGGACAGATAATCACAGCGAGCAAGAGCTGTCAGCTGTACACACAGAGGGAAAGCAGGTCAGAGTTCTGCATGGAGAAGGTCAAAAGAGAAGGTACGTGATGTGTGTGTGTGTGTGTGTGTGTGTTACCACAAGACTTCCCACCTTGACCTGCATTCTTCTCAAATAACAACAAATAATCCTTCTGTCTTAAATTATTGTTAAAAGCAATAGCTTGACATTTTGGGAAATCTGCTTTTTCGCATCCTACTCAGAGTAAGATGAGAACTAACTCTCATGTGTGTCCATTCAATATGAAGCTGCAGCTGGTAGACGGTACTGTAGCTTAGCTTAGGGACAGCTTGTTGTTTTATTTAAGGGGCCACCGGAGGAGTTTTGTGAAAAGACTTGACCCTCCCTTTGAAAGTAATACATTTTTCTATGACTAGTGTTGACAAACTGACCGAAGAGCTGGTTAATTAATCCGACTCGTGTCACCGAACCGAGAGAATCGAGTGCCATACGTCAAAGAACCTACTTACTCTCACTTTTTGCTTTACCTCATTAGCGCCTCCACTGGAGTGGTGATAGACTCAATCAGGAAATAGGCTACTGCGAGCCGAGCAGCCCGAAAGAGCTGTTGAACGAGGCCCAATGTAAGAGCTTGAGTCTAATGTAATCAAGAGGTGTCTTGGTTCTTGGCAAGTTTGAGTTATTAACCAAGCCTTGTTTCTAGAACATCTTAGATGATTTTGTTCATGGCAATTCACACATCGATATATTGATGGGGAAGTACATCACATACAAATACTCGTCATGTTATCTTGTTAGTTATGTTAGGTTAAATGTTAGAGAAGTGAATGTTGCAGGCTGTCACGAGGAGACCGTGCACCAATGCATGAGTCTATGTAATCAAACGGGTGTCTAGGTTCTCGGCAAGTTTGAGTTATCAACCGATCCCAGAAGCCTTTATGCCAACCAATGACCGTCCGGTTGACCGACTCGCGTCGAAGAGGCGGGTTTCCAATCATTATGATATGATGATACTTCAAAATGATTGGGAGAAAAAGCATGAACCTCCCCAACAATTTATTGATGCCTTCAGTTCTGGTTTGCACTTGGCAAAGATGTACAGCTAGCCATTGTTTCTTTCACAACCATGACATACTTTATTTAACCTCTACCTTCTCATCTTACACATCACACTTCACTATTAAGGTGGCAATTTGATTAGATTAACTCACTAACATTGTTGTAGAGACACAATAAGCATGGAAACTAAATGCACACTCCCTGCATTACTGAGTTACTCATCTAGTAAACTAGTATACAACCACAAATTCAACACGTGAACTGGTTGCTATGGACTCGTCTCTAGGCTTCCTCAGTCACTGTATATTTTTTAGGTAAAGCTGCCGAAGCTGAACACTATCCAAAAGTCCATTTCTCAGACAAGCGTTCATTTGGGAGCTTTCATGCTACCGCTCCTTCCTTCTCAAATGACTTGAAAAAGCTGCCGTTTGCACAATTTCACAAATAATCACCGGGACTTAAAGGATATTGGAGTCGGGTATGGCTGCAGCCTGGAGACCTCCCGTCTCATATCATCCCTGCTGGTGCTGCCTGCAAGCTTTGACCTTTCAAAATAAAAGCTCACGTCTAGTCTGCTATGTATTTGTCTGTTGGTGTTTTGGATGTTTTTGAACTAAACAGTATGGAAATCATGCTAATTAGTTACAACATGATGGAACAAGCTAAGCAGTTTTTTGTTTATATGTGCGGGCGGGATTTATTCAGTTTGGGAAATCCCACGGTCTCTACAAAGCTACAGCTCTAATTGTCTGGGGGACTAAACAGGGAGGGACTAGCGATGGGGGGCCGAGACTAATAGTGTGTCTCAAATCGCGCACTTCCGTAAGTGCACTAACAGAAGTGCACTTTGTACACTACGTACTTACTTGCATAGTGCGTTAAATTTGACTGGGGAAATCGTGCACTTCATTGATGTACTTACCGGAAATGACGATCACAACAGCTCATTCCTCCTCCTTCTTCTTCTGTGAAATTGTGATTTGCACCCAGACAGAGAGCCCCCACCACCTATTGTCGCCCGCAAAAAATACATTCCTGCTTTGGTAATCAAGATGAATATGATTGTGTTTATTGTTGCCTGTATCTGCCCTCTTTTTTCACGAGAATGAGAGGATTGCGACGCCGCCATCGTATCCTCCGCCTCCTTTTAACAGAAAATATACCGGGATGTTGATATTCATACTTTTGCTCTTAAATAATTTTTAAAAAACACCCAAAACTAGCCATGATGAGTTATTTCAGCAAAAGTGGAGCAATTAAAATTGTGTACAACGGACGTGCTAACTTAAAGAATAAATGTTTTATTACAATTATTATTATAATAACTAATTCCATTTTTTCTGCTTGTTATACTGATGTATTTGCTTTGAGCTGCTGTAGTACAGATATTTCCCCTGTGTGGATTTCACATTTTAGAAGCTGGAACTAGTGACTTTGGGTTATTTTTGATAAATGACTTCATTATTAATCTATTAATTACAGTGACAATACAAGAGTAAAAACAGAGGAAACCCAATATACATTTAAATAGATCCTATTTTATTTTTCATTTCATGAATGCTGCTTAGTCATGCAAAGTGCAACGCTAAAGAAAACATTAAACACATTCAGTACAGTTTTATTTTAAAAGACGGTCCTGTGTTACTTCTACAGGCTCCAGACCCCCGGCAGTACTGCCGTACCCCGGGCCACTGTGCATCGTGCTGTCCACAAAACCAGCAGGAAAGTCCTGTCTGTCCTCCCCCAGGTCGTTAGTCTTCCTTTGCGCGGTTGGCCGGGTCAGCAGCCTTCCACAGGGTTGTGGGCAGCATTGACGGCGGCCACGTCCGTGTGACCCCCCCAGCAGAGGACGCGGATCAGGGCAGAAACAGCACTGTTAATACACATTAACGTACTTTAACATTGCTGCTAACGCTTGCAGCTTTGTGTAGCTATATTTACAAGATCATAATCTAACGCTGACATCTTCTACAGGACGATAGTTTAACACAATAAACAACAATATACTACAACACATGTAACGTTAGCTTAGAAACTATTTGCCGTGTGTGGTTTTGCCGCTGTTAGCTAGCTAAGGTTAGCTTGCTAGCATGTCAAATTACGGTACCAATAAACGTTATAACTCGCGATACAAATATCATTAAAAACTGTAAGATTAACCAACATATACAAATCCAGTTCATTATTTGTTATAAGTATAGCAAAAAGACTCATGTTCAACTTACATTAGTATCGCTCCATCGGTGTCGCTATCGCGTCTTCGGGCCGCCATTAACGAAAGTTTTTCGACTGTTGTTAGCTCCGCCCCTTCCGCTACGTAGCCAAGATGGCGACCGTTGAGTGTGGAAAGTGTCCATCGATCCACACTCAATTTTATGACGGTTTTGAGTGCACCATCCGGGTATTTAAGTGCACTGCACTTGACCGCACTTCGACAATGTGAACGCACTATGTACTCAAAAAGTTAGTATTTAGTACAGAAGTGCGCGATTTGAGACACACTATGAGAGAGAAACATGGAGCTTCATGGAAAATATGCACCAAACAAGCCACTTTAAAATTTAGCTGTTTTTATGAATACAAAAGTTGGGTGACCCTCCCACCTAGACTAAAAAAGCTGGATGACCCTCCTCTCAACAAAGAATAAAAAGACATGACCCTCCCCTATTTTCCTCCGGTGGTCCATTCCATAAATACCAAACGGTCTCTTTAACACAAAGATTGGAAACAGGGTAAAACAGCTAGCCTTCCAAAGGTACCACAGTCTGCCTACCAGCACATATACAACTTATTAATAGGCTATGTTATATTATTATGTTATATCTATTTGGTTTATTTTGTCCCAACACTGCCAGAAGCAGTTACTTTCTGCAGTCTTGTCAGCACCATGGGATCGCTTGGCAACCAGGAGCAAAAATGAATTGCACCGGGCTAAGAAGTAGTTTGGCACATAACCCCCATAAAACTACACATTGTTATTTGGTTTTGTTCCCTTTGGACATAGCCATGCTAGCTGTTTTCTCCTGTTTCCAGTATTAATGCTAAGCTAAGCTGATCGACTGCATTTACTGTACAGATATGAGAGTGGCATCAATCTTCTCTTGGTAAAAAAGCAAATATGTGTACTATTCCTTCAAGTCTGTGTTTTCTGAAATGGTACACTGCCTGGACTTGGACGTTTTTAACCCTGCTCACACTCACCATGTCCATCAGAGTCTCCCCTGTATGTGTGCTTGTTTATAGATGAATGTGTATTTGCACATGTACTGTAAGAATGGAAATATCCGGTTCGTGTGGATGTGATGTACTGAAGTCTGTTGTGCTTTACTTTGGAAGTGACCCCAGGAGGAATCCCCTCAGCAGGCCTGACTAATTTGGCCATGAGCGTGGCATTAACTACACATTCCTTCCAAAGCGGTGTCTCTACTTCCCTTTCCCCCTCGACAGCAGCACTTTAAATAAACTGAGCATTGGGCTGTTAAGAAAGGCCACCACTTTCTGTGTCTGACCCTCTGTACGACCTGAATTGATGTATTTCCTCTTCTTTTTAGCCTTTCTTTGAGAAAACGGGACTGACCGGTGAATTGTCAAAGTGACTAGTATGACAGGAGGGGGGAAAAGTACCAGAAGTGAGTCCTGAGTTTGCTTGAGTCACGGTGGTGGTGGTGGTTGTGGTGGTGGTTGGGGGCTTCATTATCCCAAAGAAATTAGAGGAAAAGTCAGTGAGCAAAGCCAGCCACCTCTTGACAAGAGTGAGAAAGTTTATATATTCTCTTCCCTCTTGCTACCCCAGGGCTGGGTTTCTTATGAAGCCGTGGAGAGACAATGACAGCATACTGGGGATCAAACACTGCTACCCAGGAAATTTTAATCAACGGAGCACCACCAGCTTTTTTTCCCATCAGTTGTTGCCTGGCAACAGGTGAGGCAGACCCCAGATATTCTGTATGTGTGTGTGGTATTGCGGGTGGGGGAATGGAGGGTGCAGATCAGGGTGTCTATAGAAGAACCTTGGGGTAATTTTATTAATCTGCATGGGGAGTCTTTTCTTTTTCTTCTTGATAAAACCCTTTCGGCTCTTTCTTTATGGCAGGCGGTCCTTCTGCCCTCGACTTTTGTCCTGTGATCATTCCGCTCCGCAGGGACCCGTGTCAAGCATCCCCTCAAAGACAGCCTGTGTGAGAGGAGGTGTAGGTCTGTGTGAGAGATACAAAACACTGTAATCATTAGGGAAAGTTTGCCATGCAAATACTGTAAATCATTTTTGTTGACTTTTTCAGAACACATGGTCCAGGAACAGCCCTCGAGAAACTTTGAGATTACTCGCTATAGAAAGTTGAAAGAAGGCAGATGGCCTAAGCTTTATTTTTCTAGTGAACAATTTCCTCTCAAACTAAGAGGTTCTAATGGAGGGACCCTGAATTAAAACATGTGTGAAAGTCCAATTTACCCCTTTGTTTCTCACCCATGCAGAACAACCCCAGCGAACCACACTGAAAAAAAGAATTTGTCTTTATATAAAGTAAATTAATACCGACATTTTTCCATCCAGTGAAAAAATTCAGACTCTTTCCCTCCTCCAGCAAAGCTCAGTGTTGGCCAGATCTGTTCTGCCGGAGTTACCAGTGGCTAATGTGAGGCTGTTGATTTCAGGAACTGTTGAGACAGTGTGGTTTTAACAGTCACCACATAGCTTCTCAGATGTTCCAATCATTAAGACATTGGAATGATGCCTCTCCTCTCTCAAATGCATCACATAATATTTCACACTGAAGAATTTTGAACAATAACTCCTGGATGTTGCCTCTTTCCACATTGTTTTGAGCTGATTCAACGATCAGCGATCAACGATCTTATTGCAAATGAAGTGTAATTTACAGTATGAAGAAATTGTATGTATAATTGACTACACAGAAACTGTCGTGAGCCAAGATAAGTTATCCAGACAGCTTCTACCCAAACAAAATGCAGAACTATTCTTATTCTCAACAAGCTTGAGTTTACCGGTTAGCGGCTCTGTGAGGCTGTGTTAAGGCACAGCGATGCTAAATGCTAATGTCAGCATGCTAACATACTGATGTTTAGCAAGTATGATGTAAACCATGGTCACCATCTTAGTTCACTGAGTTAAAATTAGATAGTTAGCATTAAACACAAAGTACAGCTAAAGCTGATGGAAATCATTAGTTTTGCAGGTATTTGGTGTTTATAAAAAATAAAATATTAGTCAAATTAAAATTGTGACCTAATGATGGTGCTAGACTAGAGCTACAGTGAGGGGATGACCAAAGTTATTAAAAGTTTACCTTGGGAACATTAATGTGTGTACCAAATTTCATGGCAGTATTGTCAATACTAAAAATATCAACCTCATGGTGGCACAAGGTGGGAAAAGCCAGGGGATCAACAAAGTCAGAAGGATTCATCCTCTGGGGACCTTGAATATCTTTATATAATGTCATGGTAACGCTTAAATGCTCAAAATGTTAAGATTCAGTATGTCATTGTGCACTGGCCGGCCTCAGCATCCCTAGAGCCACGGAGCTAGTGGTAAAAACAACATGCAATATTTTTTTATGTTTGTCTAGGTGGGGTTACATAAGAGATTACATAATACCTTTGTCAAAGTCAGAAACCCAAATATAAGAAGGTTGTGATGTTTATAAAGAAAATAACATCAATTATGTCTCAGTGCGAATTCTGTTGAATTTTGGTTATACTTTATTATGGTAACCAACAAAAGAGAAAGAATCTCTTCCTCCCACTGGCCCGAGGCTCTAAAAATTAACAGTGTTGATTATTTGCACACAAGCAATCCATTTCATGTTTGAAAACCAGTTATATAAAAATACGCAGGACCCATAAAACAGCAGGATTCAAGGGCTGTTGTTTTATAATTAAAGCCAAAACTCATTCCTTCTAATGACCAGAGTGGGAATGTTTAGCAGGGACAATGCATGCTCCACACAGGGTAAATCTAGTTGATGTGATCTGCAGCGGCTGGAGAACAGGAAAGAAACTATGAGAAACTAAGAGAAACTAAGAAAAACAACAACAACAACAACTAGGAAGTGAAAATATAAGCGTGAGGGAGGGTACAGTGTCTCTGAATTCCCCAAATTATCGAGCCAAGCCTGTAAGTGCAGGGCCAGTCTGATTATACATTGATTATATTTTACATTCTGAATGGTTTGACGTCATGGACCAACTCAAGCAGGGTTCATAAGTACTGGATGGTAACCAAAGTGTCCAAACAAATGTGTAAAGAAAAGAGAAGTGTCATACTGTACATTATGATGACACTTTATAAAGTTATGAATCCTTCACTTCCAATGGTACAGATCATTATAGAATATATGTATATATAATATTATATATCACTGGCATATAATTGCCCACAGTGGTTGTATATACTGTACTGTATCGTTATCTGAAAATATTGTTTATTACTAACTTTTGAGAAACTGATGATGAGAAGCTAAGAATAACAGCATTCAAATAATATTTATTACATTATCCAATTTTGAAAATAAATCATAAAACCTATGATGATGTTATTAAGTTGGAAAATCTTTTTTGACCGAAAGGCAGGCATTTAATTGTTCAATGGTAATGAAAAAAAAAAATATCACTAATGTTTGTTAATTGTTTTTACACCAACAATGGCAACCACAACAATTATGGTGATGTAAAACTCTGTTGTTTATTTCCCAGAAAGTAATTATGTTTTTAATCCTAATCAGTGCACACCTTGGAGAATATTCCTCCTGACTGTGATCCCTTAGCCCATTGGAATTTACTTACAGTATTACCCACAGAGAACGTTAGTGGAGCTGGACAGCACACATGCTCAACGTATGTGAAGCACATGAGGCCAGTAAAATGGGACTGATCCTGCATCGAACCAAAAGAGAGGGGCGACTGACTACAGTGGCTGTTTATAGCCAGTGATAATGGCCTCCATATAAAAGCAACAGTAGGCTAATTATGCTTGTGTCAGGAGATTGTGTATTTTGTAAAACAAATGCATTCTGCAAAGTGCATTTTTTAAATAGATGTGTCAGACAAAACATTTAAGCTGACTACTACAGATCCATACTAAAATCTGGTTTAATATTTCATGTAAAGTTTGTGGAAAATATTTTTATCGCACCATTTTATCTACAGCCAAAAACATACAGTACATGCAATAAAAGTAGGCATGTATTAGTGGAGAGGGACAAATATGGTCCAAAATCTCTTCTCCTTTGTGGTAGACTACGTATTACACAATTTTCAGCCCTGGAGTTGCATGCCATAGACCAGCCCAATTTTACTTCACGACTGGCTACATTAAAATAATGTAATTCAACTATTAGTATAGATGTCTGCAATAGCGCACTACTCTCTACAAACAGTAAATGTTGCTTCACAATGTGCACGTATTAGTTAACAGTTAGCAGCATATTTACAATACAACACAATGATCTATTTTCTGTGCAAATAAGTGTTCAGAGATATCCAAACCTTAAAATGAAATAAAATAATAAATAAAAGGATATAATAAAATGCAATGCACTTTCTAATGACACATCATCTATTTCTTCCTCTGTATAATATTTCATTTTACATTCATCCCATTCCCTTTCAGTCGTGGGCTTTGTATATTTACTGTCCTATTTTTGATGATAAAAGGTATATTGGGTCACTAGCAGTCTATATCAACAAGGTTTCATTAGCGGCACGGTTCAGGTGCCCGATGTCCCTCATTTCGGCTGGATATCCGTTACCTTCCGCTTTCTGTGTTGGAATTTCAGTGTCTGGTGGATTTATGAGGACTATGGTTAATTGCTCCTCAGATCTCTGCAGGGTAAATCCAGACAGCTAGCTAGACTATCTGTCCAATCTAAGTTTTCTGTTGCACAACTAAAACAACTTTTGAACGTACACGTTTCATCAAAATAAGTTCCTTCCTGAGGCTATTTTACAGCAGAATTGTGGCTCTGCTTGGCGCTTAGCGCTGCCCGTGACGATTGTGATTGGTTGAGAAATGCCAATAAACCTGAGCTCTTTTCCTCCCATCCCAGAATGCAGTGTAGACAAGCCAGCGCTGTGGTGGAAGGTCTGGCAATGTGAGTCTAGGTCACAACTAACAATTTTGGTGTAGAAAGTGATTATATTTAACTAATCTAATCATGTTTGCTTGTTCACACTGTGGTAAAACAGCTTGGATGTGCCTTGCACACTACTGGCTCTGCTTCTGAAGTGTCATAATTCTCAGCACAAAGCTCGCCTTTTTACAAATCTTTCTGATTAAGTCAAGTCAGTTGCTTTAATGTACTCTGCCGAATAATCTGGCATCATTAATTATCTTAGGGCATAATGTAGAACACGTGTACAAGACATTAATGTTAATTCTAGTTCTTATAATAGTCACACAAGGAACAGTCCTAGCTGCCCACTCTGGAGTTCTGAGCTCATGGCTGCTGCTTGGCTCTTCATTGTCACTTAGCAGCTGGACCAGTGCTGCTGCTGAGGAGCTACAAGAAAAGTTTTGATTTATTAACATGAACACTAGTTTGCAGGCAATGTAGTATTATGTTTCCCCCGGCTGCAAGTATCTTTCCGTGCTCCGAACTAGCTTAGCCTACCCGGCTCATCGTCTTCATTTGGTGTTTCACTCTCAAACTGCAAGCTGGTTTTAAAGAAAAAGTTGCTCAGTTTAGCACATCTGGCTGCGTCACTTTCTAGAGCTTTCCTTTTTTTAATTGTCGCCTTCACAGCACCCTTTTTGCTTATTATTCCAATGCCTCTAACAAGCACCCCTGACTAAAGTGTACAAAGACGGTTTGTTTTAGTTTTTTTAGCAAGGTGCCGCCGTCAGAGGTGTCAAAACATAATTACATAATTTTAACCAGACTGCACTCTGCGAGTGCGCTGCATGAAAAAAATAAATACATAAAAAGCCTAAGGACAGCATCCCTACATATTTCAACCCAGTATCATGACTGAACACAATCTCTGTGTTAGTGTGAATGACCGGGCACAGTTAGCCATCCCAACACAAATCAGTATCATTCTTAACTAGTTTTGAGCTATGTCCATATGGAAATCAGACTAATCTTCCTGGTTAACAAGGCAGATAACATGCAAAAGAAATTCTCCCGAGGGTGAAAAATTACTGATTGCTATAACAATAATCAGTGGTTCGGTGTTTGACGCCACAATCAGGTTGTCTTAAGTGTCTTAACCTTTAGGTCTCAATATAAAAAAGTTTTCTGGACAGTCCTTAAATGACATGAGTCCTAATGCATCTGAATGAGTGTGAGATCCTGGATGAATTTCCTTCAAATGGACCCTGACTTGAATACGTTTTCATCAAAAAACTTGGCATAGAGCTTTTTTTCAATCAAGTGGACTTGGATTTGTGTCCTCGGAAGAACTCTTACCCAGATCAAAGGTCAAACGTCTCTGGACATAGACCGTTATGCATTGTCATTTTAATGTGGAACTTACTGGAACTAGAAGCAGTTTTCGCCCGAATAGTTTACAGAGCCCAGACGGTACCTAGAAGAGACATGAGAGAGATCTGCAACAGGAAGGGATGTGGAGGAAGATGGATGAAGGAGAGGGAAAGGGAGGGGGGGTCAAGCAATCAGAGCCACGAGCCTGGCTGCGCAGCACGGTATATGTAGGTTTGTCTGGTGATTAGAGGTGTGGTTTAGGCGTGGCCCTGCTCCCGACCCTAAATTAACAAATTAACTTAATTTCAAATTATCAACATGTGTTTTTGTGTGTGTTCGTGTGTGTGTGTGTGTGTGTGTGCGTGGTCGTACAAGCTATAGCATAAAAATTACAATGCAGAATGATAACTAATATATATATAATCATACTCTCATACTAAAAAACATAATATATTAACAGCTGGCAGATAACTGATGCTGTTCTGCAGCAGTCGTGGTTAACAACAGCTTGCTGAGTCTTGTATGCTCTGCCACATGGACCATTGCTTTCTTTTTCTATTACCTTCTCCATTTTCCACTTGCAGCACTCTTCATCCACCATATAACTTTAAAGCCTGACTAGTGGTGAATAGTATTTTGGTGGTGAAACAGTCTATCATTTAACAAAAACAAACGGCAGAACAAGTAGCTGACAGCAGCTTTGGCCAAACAGTGAATGAGCAGATTGATGTGTTTTTTGTAAGGTGTTAAATCAAAGTTATTAGGCTATAATCATTTTTCTCAAGATAAGGATAGTGGCGTGATTCCTTGCTACTGTCGTTTTGTGTATTTTTGGTTCTGGGAGATTAAAAAAACATTTCTCCATCTGTGAGTGTGCTAAGGAGAATTTATGGTTTCTTTTGGTCTTTTGACTTCACCATGGCTTTACAGCAATGGATCCTGGTTTTACAGCAGGAAGAACCACTGAGATGCTACAGAGCATTACCTGGCTCCTCTGAGAAAAGGTGGATTACTCTAAAAAAGCTGGATTTAATATTGTTTTAGTTGTGAAATGTCTTCCACATTTGACTGTTGGAATGTTTAAGCACTTAACCAATTGGAACATTCATACGTCATAAAAAGTGAACTAATATCTATGCTGTTTACATTACTCCACAATTTCTGAATCATTCTGATTTCTTCAGCCACAACTTAACAATGTTTAATCAAAGACACACGCAAAGAGAAAGAGAAAGAGTGGGAGACAGAACAGAAAGCTCCGAAAGAGAAGAGGAATGCAAGAAGAGACAGAGAGGGATGGGGAAAGTTGAAATGGCATGTGTTTGCACATAAATCAAACACCCACAACATCCTTCTGTGCCAAAGTGAGTGATGACAACATAGCGTAAGTCACATAGCAACTGACTTAAGTTCAGTTATTACAGAGCAGATATATGTGAGAAACTTTTAGCAACTGCAGATCAAATCCCACAGAGCCCGACCCCACTGGAAAACAATCTGAGAGGAGACTGGCCATAAAGATGGATACTCGCTCTCAGTCTGCAGTATAAGGAGTTGTCTTCCACCTATTTAAGCAGAGATGTTTTAGTGCTGGTAGTTAAATAGCGGAGAGTTATGGGTGTGTGGAGAGGTGTTGCATGAGAACAGAAAAACATAGCCTTGCTGAACCCAGCAATGTGGATGAGGCTGACATTGGGTCAAGCTTTACCTCTCTCTGGATCACAATCTCTCTATCAAGCTGTTGCCTCCTTCTTCCATCTATATCTCATTTACAGCTGTGCCATGGCAACTCTGAACAGGAATATAAGCCCATACATTTAATCATGAACACCTTGTTGGCTATGCAAGGACAAGACTGTGTGTGTAAAAGAGAACACACACCAAGAATGTACACGCTCTTGGAGGAATACCCGCTGCAGTAAATATGTCTGGAGTCATAACGCAGCAACACATCGCAGTAGTGTTTTCATCAGCAACTGGGTAGACAAATACACTGAAACAAGTTGAGTTAGTGGATAACAGGTGCTAGGGCGCCTTTGCAAAACAACGCAAGGCATTTATTTTGCAGGAACACTACTATAGTGATGACACATGCAAACAATGTAGACATTAAAGGTCTCATGGCGTTTTTTTTTTTTACATTAATATGAGTTGCCTCAGCCTGCCTTTGGTCCCACAGTGGCTAGAAATGGCGATAGGTGTAAACTAAGCCCTGGGTATCCTGCTCTGCCTTCGAGAAAATGAAAACTCAAAAGGCCCAATCTGGAATCTTGCTCCTTATGAGGTCATAAGGGGCAAGGTTACCTCCCCTTTCTCTGCTTTGCCCGAACAGAGAATTTGGCCCACCCATGAGAGAGAGAGACATCATGGCTTTCAAACGAGCAAAGTGGCAGTTGGTCAAGGTCACACCCCCAGTCTTCACCTACAGACCCAGAAATGGCATGTCCTAAGGAAAGCTCATTGTGGGACTGGCTCTAGTGGCTGTAATTCTGCACTAAGGCTGAATTTTGGGAAAGAGACTTCAGATATGGTATTTGGGGACCAGTAAGGTCTATATAAAAGCATCCAAAAAGCAGCATGACATGGGACTTTTAAAGGCACACACACACAAACACATACACACACGCATGCACACGCATGCACGCATGCGCACGCACGCACATGCATGCAGGCATGCAAGCACACACAAACATTACACACACATAGACACACGCATGCATGAGTGAGTGTGCGGGTGCCCACACACACACACACACACACACACACACACACACACACACACACACACACACACACACACACACACACACACACACACACACACACACACACTTGCCAACTGATGCCATACAGTAAACATGCACAGCTGACAAAACAAACTGCTTACTTAAGATTTATGACATTTCTAATATAGGCTATTGTAACATTCTCAGTGAAAAAGAGCATGGATTAGAAATGTCTAATTTACAGGACTGTTTTATTACAGTAATTCATAGTGTGTGATCCTTGGCAAGGTAATCTCTTTGAATATGTGGCAGAGATTGTGACACATGATCAGGGCTCAGGATGACTACAGGGGAAGACTTCTAACTGTTTATTCACACTGAACAAGACACTGTTTTTTGTTTGGTTTTTTTACTTTAATTGATCATTATAGATTTTTAGTTTACCCAAAATACTTTTTTCTTTCATATTTCATTTTTTTCCTATTTCAAATACAGATGTGTCATTTCAATATTTTATTTTAATTGTTTTAATAAACAAAAAACTAAAAGATGTAATTTTCCTTTACACAGTTTTAAAGCCCTACTGTGTCTTTAATGTGGAAACAATTTCAAAATTACATGAATGCTGTTTCCATCATGTTTAGGTAAATGTGTTTAATGATCAGAGCCTTTTTAAGTCAGCATTCCTGGGTGCTCTTGTGTGCAAGTGAGTGTGTGTGTGTGTGTGGGTGTGTGTACATTTAATTGGTTTGGAACGAGATCGCCCTCAAGGTGCAAAGGGAATCTCCCTCTCAGGACTTATAAACACCTCAGCACGGGGCAATAAGAGAGTGTGTGTGTGTGTGTGTGTGTGTGTGTGTGTGTGTGTGTGTCTGCACGCCATGCTCTGTTTACACACCTACGCGGACACACTCCCTTTGCCCTGTATGTGCCCTAAGAGAACCATGCACACCACACGCACACATTTTATGAGCCATCTAGAAAAACAAATAAACAAACCCCACAATCCCACTGAGCAATGGCACACACACTCCAAAACCAGACATGCACTTTCTCTCCCGCTGTCTATCTGCGTGTGTGTCTCTCTCTCTGTTGATTTCTTTTACTCACTACCACACAACTACATACAGACATGTGTACAGATATGCTTAAATAAAAAATACATTTAAATAAGGACTGAAAAGGAGAGTATCTGGTATCATTACGTAATCGGGAATAATACAGTCAAATAAAAAGTCCCTTTTAAATTGACACTGTGTTACCTCCCCCTGTCTTGTCAATGAAGATGCTGTGGCCCTCACCATAAATCTCCCTGCCTTCATCTCTTCTCACCCTCCTCTCCTCTCTCATCTCACTCTCCCCTCCTCTTTCTCTCAGAGTCACGGCTCATTGGAAGACAAACATCCTGACCCTCCACACACCAGCACCACTCCCCCAGGCCCATCTATAAACTATGCCTCCCTCTATTCCTCCCTCTTATCCCCTCATCCCGTTCTCCCTCCCTCCCAGCTTAGCTTGTAACCAAATCCTACCTGCAGCGTATCCTTTACATGCATTCATCAACGTCAGCCATTTAGACAAGCTCTTAAAGGGCAAGAAAAAAACAAACACAACATTAAATTAGCGGCAGAGGGAGAGTTGTTGTGTGGTTGCTGGTGTGATGTGAAAGGAGGTGTCCTGGAGAGAAGGCATGCGTGGAATCAGTAGTATGGCCCCTTGCTGAGCCTGAGAATCACTGATTCAGGACATCGCAGTGGCAACTATGGTTGTGTTCTTTATTGACTCCAGGAGGATCCACACGCTGAACACAGAAGATTTCAAAATTTCAGTTAGCTTAGTTAGTTAGCTTTGGTTCCTATGACAGAATTTCTTATTTTAACAAAACTACATAAATACATGTTGACAAATGTGGAGGGAGACAAAACAAATGGGAGCTCCATCCAGTTGAGGAAAGGCCAGGGAAGTGTTGGTATTTCTTCTCTCAAATTGAGACAGGGCCTGTTGCACCAGCTTTTATTGTTAACATTGTTTGAGCGGTAAGTCAACACTAACTGCTACGTTGTGAACTCAAAACCTCTAGCGTACTACTTATGGACTGAATGGAGCACCACCTTCTGATAAAATGGGAGAAAAACGCTACCAACTATTGACATGGGAGACAATTGAGGAGGAGGAGAAAGAAAAGAGGTGAAAAGAGTTCATTTCTTTCCCGTTTCAATGCAGGTGCAGACTTTTTTTTAGTAAAAGTATTTTTTTATATTCAGCATTAGTTTGGTTTTGAGATTGTCAAGGTTGATTAAGGTTACTGCTGGCAAGCACGAGACCCAAGGGCTCTATAACAAGTCTGATGCCGCCACCAGCCAACCACCATGTCTCTCTGCTTCCTGAATGAGTTCCACATTTAGGAAGCAGGCGCATCACCAGGAGTGATCCTCCATGCTGGCTGATGGGCTGATGCTCGCTTTGTAGAGAAATGACAATCAAAGTGAAGGAGATAACACAGAGGAACTGCTCACCTGAACTCTGTGTTTGGGTAAAACCAAATACAGTTCCTTGGTTTGTTTTCGAGAGCTGTGGGTTTGCTTTTGCACTGAGGTTGATTGTTAATACAGTATTGAAGCTGAACAGCGGAAAATATGAGTACAGATAAGCAGAGCGGCCAGGGCATGGTAAGAAACAGACGGATATTAAATAGACTTTGGTGAACATGTAGACAGTCTAAATGCTCTTGTCTGGAGGGAGGTAGTAATCCTGTCTGAATTGTTTTTCTCCACTGTGATTAGAAGCTGTAATGTCCTTACCAATAGGATAATTGCTTGGAATGAAATAAAACAAGATCTCCATTCATTCATGCTGGATTTCTACTAAAGCATGCTTAATGCTATTACCCCTGCAGACAAGAGGTATGACTTCACTAAAGTAAAACTTACAAATAAAAAAAGATGATCCTTTTGCTGAAGAAAGTAAACAATACACTATTTTACTAATTCTCTAACATTTTGAAAAATCAATTTCTCAGTGATCACATGCATTTTAAGTTGCATATGCAAAAAAGTACAACAACATACAGTTGTATGACAGCAAATGTTTTGGTACCTTAGTGTTCACACAAAATGTTTTTAAAAGCAACCCTTTTCAAGCTATTGTGGGGTGAATTGGACAGACCCTGACAGGATCAAAAGTCCCAGAGTGCTGCTTTGTTTTCCTGTGTGTCATTCCCTGGCTGGACTGCGACTGTTTGAAGTCAAAGCCCTTCATTGATGAGCACAGTGCGTTGAAGAGCAAAGAGAAGTTCTCTGGAGTGATGTGTCATGCTTTCATCTTTTGCCTTGTTTCTGTCAGATGTCCATAGCTTCTCCATGACAGGGGAGCTCGAGACTGTCTGAGTCATTGAATGAAGCCAGTGTGGACTTTGCGGGAATGTCTTTGAGGTCATTGGGAACAATGAGAGGTTAATTGTAGAAATAACGGGTGGGAGAACAGGGTGTGTTCTATTGGCCGGCACTGACTTCTGACATGCAGAAATTCTGATTAAAGTGTAACAACTGGGTAGGTTGGTAAAAGTTCTGCTGTTTAAAAATGTGGGCCGACAACGCAACCTAGGTTTCTTTGTTGTGAATCCTAGGACCTCTGTGGAAACCAAGCTATGTTGCTCCTGTCACATTATTACTGACAGTGGGCTCATTTTTCAGTCTATCTGCAAGTCCGGCATCTCAAATTAACAAGCACAATCATGGCAAGAAGTGGAAATAGCTTCTAAATGTCTTTTGAACAGTAAACAAACACAGTAAAAACACAGTTATAATGGCACAAAAGTAAAAACGGTTTGGCTCTACATCATTCACACAAAGAATTATTTACATTTTTACAAACTTAATACCAGTGGTAGGATGTAACTGTACATACATTTACTCTAGTACTGTAGTCCAAATGTTGAGGTTCTTGTACTTTACTTAAGTCTTTTCTTTTTCATATTTAGGGAATTAACTGGCAAAAAACATGCCATATATGCCATTCAAACATGCAATTACAACTCAGATTTGGTGCATTCATCTCAGTAATGGTTCTCTCATTACCCAGCAACAGCAAACATTAGATCAACAGCAACATCAACACAAAATACACTCCCCCGCCATGGGCAATCTATCAAACATGGCTGACTTTGTGGGCGGGAGGCCAGTAAGGGATCATGAGCTTGCAGTGTGGGTTACTGCCCTGATGAGTCTGGTTTGATGGGGCACCTGCACAAAGAATAGGTGGGATGTCAAAGGAAATTATTGTGAACCTCTGCTCAAGTTACAGTCTCCAAGTGAAGCTTATTTGCCGGTAGGTGATAAGAAGAGGTGGCTGTCTCCATTTATCACAGGCGCACATGGTCCACATCCTCCCCACTCCAACAGAGGAGTTAGCAGTGACCAAGGCTACTGTATGGGAAATTGACAATTCAAAGTTGGTTGGAAAATGCAGAAAAGATAAAAATGAAACAAAGAAATACCAACCACCCACAGCAAAAACTAACCCTAACACACATTTTTTTGTTTTGTCAAAACCCCAGACAAAAACATTCTTCAAACCAAGTGAAAATGATTTCCAACAGGATGAGTAAGTGCAGTGAGTAAGAATGGGAGAATGTGTTATTGGCTGAATTGTGTGTCAGCTACTGTTGGCAGCCAACATTTCTGGAAAATAGCGATACTATCTGTATCCATGTGCTGCAATCACGTACCAGGGAAGTCCCAGATATATTTTAGCCTATTTAGGTGCTGCTATGTTGCTCTGATTATTATATGGCAACAATCATATCCATATACAGTATTTGTTATGATAGTATGCATTAGAGTGTGTGTGTGTGTGTGTGTGTCTGTGTGTGTGTATATGTGTGTGTGTGTGTGTGTGTGTGAGTGAGTGTGCATGTGTGTGTGTGTGTGTGTGTGTGTGTGTGTGTGTGTGCATTTGTGTCAAGTCAAGTCAATTTATTTATAGAGCACATTTAAAACCAACCTAAGGCTGAACAAAGTGCTGGATCTTCTATCTGTCCCCTGTTTCCACAGAGTGCTCAGACAATGGTATAGGGGATTTCCTTAAAAAATTCCTATTTTGTGAAACAGTGCACACATTTCTCCATAAAATAAAATGGCCATAAAGTAAACCAACAAACATTAATTCAGGAAATGCCGCACATCTAGGTAACTTCAGATGAGGGAAATGAAGTCCCAAGCACCCTCCGAGTAATAGCTAACATCCTCACATCAACCCCGTGCATGCTTGACTGATGACTTGGAGGACTCCCCTATAACTGATGGAAAGAGAAAATGTATGAGAGGAGTGGAGAGAAAGGGAGAAGTGGAGGGAGCAGAGAGGGGAGGGGGTTGGAAGTATATGCTTGGGCTCTTCAGCCTGTTTGTTTCCGTTCAGTGTTGGAAGACTATGCTTTCATCTCTACTTATATACTGGTGTCTGTCGTCACACAAAGGAAAGCTAGCACAGCTTATCTTGCAGAGATTTACAGAGAATTATGAGGACCCCCAGTGTCCCTGTGTGTAAGTGGTCCCACTGATAACGCCTTCAGAGATCTCTGTCTGCGACAAGATGTGTGGAGACCCAGCAACTCATGTCGGAGAGGAGATTGTAGCAAAAACTCCACTTTGTGCAGCACGTCAGATTTGAGATAAATTAGTGCACGACATTGATTCACATAACTTTAATGATGGACATGAGTGTTAATAATGGTTAAAGATAAACTGCCATTCTTGTTTTAAAATTCTAAAACATCAACACACTGAAATATGTTTTATTCTAACATTTTTTACCACAGCCCTTCAAAACAGTAGAATCAATATGCACAACTAAGATTATACAGAGGCACCAACATTCTAAATATTGTAGGCAAGAAAGACTTTACAATTATTACAATCATGCTTAACAGACTTACAGAATTTAATGTAATGTGAGCTAATTCCAATGGCCCAACGAGGAAGTTTAATCACATCCAGGTTTTGTCAAAATGTGTGCTTGAATGTTTTGAAATTGCAACAAATGTGCTTATACGGTATGGTACATTGGCTTTTTGATTTGATTTTGTTATCTGTTCTAACTAATTACACATTCGCTGTCCAGGGTGCTGAAATATGTGCTAATAGGGCATACTGCACTGTATATATTCATTCATGCCATTGCATGTCTTTGACATTGTCATGAATGCAATAAGTGCTTTAATAGCATCCAGTGTGGTGTCCTGGGACCTAAATGTATGTTTTCTCCATGTACCTCGTTTGCTTCTACTACTTAGCTTTCATTAAGCTCAAAATATTCTATGTATTGACGCACATAAGCATCATAATGAACCTTTTGCTGACTCTTCCCTTCTCTCTAATGGTCCTGCAGCTTCAAAGTTTTAGAGACATTAATACTCTCAAGTAAGTCAATGAAAAAGGAATCATTATTAATCCTAAGAAGGTGTTTTTTTTTCATATTTAATTAAGGCTGGATGTGTGCATATCTGCACGGCTCCCCAGTCACCCTGCAGAGCCTTACAGTTCATACATATTTGGACACATTGTTCTGGAAGATTCTTCTTTTCAGTTGCAGATAGGCTAAACTGCTGGTTGTGGTCCAGCTCCAGAGAAATGTACACTAAGTGCAGTCACCATGAAAGCTTTGCACATAGTTCAGCACGTGGATGGTGGAGGATCTGCTTCCAGGTGGAGATGATATCTTACGGTGTGTATTTGTGTCTGACAGCTGTGTATGTGTTTGTGTGTGCATGCATCATTGAATTCAAATGTTTGTGTACCAGCGGTGGGATAAAAAGCAAGGCTCTTGGCTCATAAGGCTTGGATAAATGCTGTAAGATGTCAGCATCTGCACCACTTTGTGGAATATCTACGTCCAGATATTCAAACTCATTCATGTTACTTTTTTAGTATTTTTACTTTTGCTTTACTATCTAAAAAATGACTGAATACTCCGGATGCCATTTGTTAGAAGAAAATGTCTAAAAAGTTGGATATTTAGAGAATTGTTACTTAGTTACCTACATTGGTCTTAATTGGTTAAGAGCGAGTGACATACTTTTGTCCTTTCAGCTGCCACATCAAGACAAGATCGCTTCCCACAAGTCAGCTCAGAGAATCCTCAACTACTTCTTACTACATAAACCAAGACAGAGGGAGAGAAACAGAGGGAGGAACGGTTGAGAGAACCAGATGGAAGTCCTTTGATATCTCCTCTCTTGACAAGGCCAAAAAGTCAGAATACAGCCTGAGACAGAGAGACAGTACAGACTCAGAGGTCCACATCACTGTGGTTTTGGGTGCTTTAAATCTCCAAATCTCCAGCAGGCTCTGAATGCTTGAATAAAACACATGCATGCACACATACTGATCAGTACAGTACATACACAGATACATGAATGCACCCACAACCACATACACATACAAACAAACAAACTCATGCAGGCACTCAACCACATGCGGCTGAAAAAAATGTTTAAGCTCAGAGGACAAGTAAGTGAAAAGAAAACTGGTTTTCAGATTTCACAAAAATGGAATGTTATGTAATTGAATGTGGAAGATGAAATGACCGCCTTCATAGTTTTAGTGGTTGATTACCCGGTGTGACCACTCTGTTGATATGTAATCTATAAATCAAATCACCCTTTTATGTGAAGAACTACTATGTTTTTAAGAAGTTGCAGAACATTAAAAAAATCTATTTCCATATTTATAGAAAGTGTCAACATGATTCACAGAGACAATGGATAATCTGTTATACTTGACTGGATTTTAGTGTCCCATTGTAAACAAGTAAATAAGTCTATGAATGTGGCGACCCCTCGCCCCACAGATTTTAAATCCCTTCCGACCCTTTAACCGCCAAACAGTGGCATAAACAGCTTTTCTTCTTTCAATATTGACACTGAGCTTTGCCTGGAATGTACATATGGACAAGCTGAATATCCAATGGTGTGTAAGTTGTTAAAGACATTAATCACATTTCTCTGCTTTAGAGTAACCCTACTGTACAAGGGCTTCTGGCCATGAGTCAAAAAACACTTGGCCAGTTCTCGAGAGTACTTGGCATTTATGTAGGCTTAACATCAGATTGATCTGAAAAACAATGCCGTGATCATATGCCAGCCAGCCAGCCAGCCACCCGAGCCCAGAATGAATTTGTCTTTTTTCTCCAAAATTGCAAGCAGGTGTTTGTCCTGGTTTTTCTCTCCTCCTGCTACCCACATAATCTCCTTCCTTAACCTGCCCACCCCCCACCTCATGCGTGTAAAAGAGTATAATTCAGAATGTACCAAAAACCTCCCTGTTTAAAACTAATTTTCAAAACCAAAGGCATCATTAAGATGTTGACCTGCGGATGTATAACCAGGAAATTAGATTTGGATCACTCCCGTTACCTGTCAATACCTCAACACTTACTCTTAAATATTCACATTTATATCATCACAGTCATATTATTTCTTAACTAAGCAAAGCAGAGGAGGGGAGGGGAGCAATGCTCTGAGTAATGTGGAATTTGACAGAAAGCCAGACTAGGATGCAGTTCCTTTATGCAGCAAGTGTTTATTTTGAAGTGGAAAGTGAAAAAGATGTGATAAAGAGCTTTTACTGTTTTTTATGAATACAGCATTGCCTGAATTATTCCTTATGAAAGGATTATGAGTGAATCATACACACCGTAGTCATGTGTTGTCTACTTGAATATGTTTAGTCAGCAGACAATTATAGGCAAGTAAAACCATGTTGGGCTGAGATTAGATTTAAAGCAATCCTAAAACTTTTGCTTAAAAGGGGTAACTGTTGTGTAACACTAGCATAAGACTGAAAGTGTCATGAAGTCAGCAAAAAAAAAAACGTAGTAGTTTCAGAGTAGTTCCTATGTAAAGTGTGATAACATTAACCAACATAAGCTACTGGTCATACCAAACCAAATGAGGCAGTGTGGTCAATTGAACTGAACTTTTATTTGTAAAAGTAATAGTGTGATATTATCTTATTTCAAAAGTTACATATCTTCCTTTACCTAACCAACACCTTTGTTATGTTAAAGTTCAACTTCAAAATGTCTTTTCATAAGCTGGAAAATGAAGCCAAGTGTCAACACTAAGCTGCTTCATGTTCATGGGTTTCCTCATGTAGGAGGACTACATGTCAAGCTTAGAATGCAATATTTGCATTACTCAACCCGTGTGTGCATTAATCATACTTGTGTCATGTAAAGGGTTAGTATCAGTACCACTGCTTGGCAATGTGCAAATGTGCACACGTTTAAGGAGCTGAATGGAGAACCTTCACTGGAATTGTACACTGATTTAAAAACAATTGATTGATTGATTGATGGCATTCTCTAAATCATGCTTGATATCAATTATTGACATGCTTGTGTGTTAAATCATTACAGAAAAGAAAAAAAAACATCTTCACTTTCATGAGCAGTGTTGAAAATACAAAGTGTGTTCTCTGGGTTGTAAACAAAATGAAAAGAAGACTCATGGTTACACCGCTTATTTCAGATCTGACAGTAGATAAGCTTGAAATGAATCCTTCTAGCGGAAAACTGTGTTTCTTCTCTCTTCCTCCTTTACCCTTTTGCTCTTGTCTCCTTCCTGCCTGTCCCCATTTTTCCCTTTTCCCTGCAACTGTACCCCTGAACTCAAAGTAGCACATGAGGAAAAGGTTGTGATGCTTCTTTTCAAATCCAACGAGCTCTCACCATCTTGAATCTTCATCTTCACTCTCCATCTCCCTTCGTTCCTCCAACCACCTCTCCCATCCTCTCCCTCTTCTTCAAATTCTTTGTTCTTTGTGTCTTGGCGTCCTCCCCACCCCCCAACACAAAAAAGACTCAATTTGTGTCGATGTATCTAAGAAAAACTCCTTAAAAGGTGCAGCAAAATCCCTTGGATATGAAGATGGCTCTTGGGTTTTTTCACCGCAAGCAGGTTGAGATTGATGGACCTCGTAAGTGCTCTTGTTCTCTCCTGCTATTAAACGCATCCATCAACCTTCTTCCCAATTATGAAGATGAGAAAACAGCAAAGGAGAGTCTAAGTGCTGGATTACATGGTTACTGCTGCTGCCTTAAGTGATTAAATATCATTTAAGAGGTTTGGGCTCTCACTCTTCTCTTCCTTTAAATGTAGTTCCGACTGATGCTACATTTCACAGGAGAGGCCATCAGGATGCTTGTGTGTCTTAGCATCAAGCCCAAATGTCATTCTTTGATGAAAAAGTAACTTTGAGCTGAGCTGTGCGGCTCAAACTCATGATGAATTGCTGAGCGGATTGAGGCTGCTAGAGAAATAATGTACTGCGCTGTCCGGCTCATTTCCTCTGAGTTAAATTGTCCTGGTAAAGTGTTTCCCTGCGCTTTTGAGACTGGGAATTCTGTTCAGTGGGATGCTGTATTTAAGGCCTGGCTGACACCATCAATGTTTCAGCAACACAAAGATGTAGTTTTAGAGATTCAAAGAGCTGTAACTCCTTCTAACATTCCGATTTTACACACAGCTGTCTAACAAATAGCTGTATAATTTGTCCTGCGGCAGAGCTTTCCATAGTGGGACTGGCAATGTGGGAATTGTAGGATGGATTCAGCAGGAGGATCAGTGGAGGTTAACCCAGACTAGAGTCAGAAAGTCAGGCCATCTTGGCCTCTGCTGCAACATTTTGGACCATTCCTTTTAAAACCTGTCTCTTATGAGAATTGTGTAGCGCAATATACATTTCTGGAGTAAACTGGAGGAAATGCTGCCTTAACATGCAATACGTTGACAAAAGGAAAGCTACCCGGAAGGTATGGTAAACACACACACACACACACACACACACACACACACACACCGAAGACCAGTGTTTGCTTTGAAACAGTTTGGCTGTATTATAAAGAATTCATGATTTTTAGGATGAAAATGCAAAAAAAAAAAAGAAACATTTGTGAGTTCACTGTTCAATTCATCATATTGTGTTTCCCTGACTGAGGTAAAGGAGAGCAGTCAGCACATGAACTACTACTAATGTAATCACTTTAACCGTGTGCATGTTTCAGGTACTGGCTCTATTCCAATACAGTTGCACTTCACGCTGGTCTTACTGCGTTTGCAAAGCTGTAATAGTGTTCCTGTTCCTAACATGTTTTCATTTACAGTAAAAATGCACTCTTTATATCTTGCTGATAGGGGAGTTTTATCTGCATTTTGATATTTATTTGAAATTCTTCACAGACTGAGGTCATCGTCAAACCACCACCTGCTGCACATTACTCTCATTGGCACTGCTGTTACAAAGTATTGCTTAAACGTGAAACATACTTACAAACATAGTTTTCCTAATCCGTCATTTGACTTTTGGTTCATTGAAGTGACGGTAATTGCGTGCTGGATTTGAATGTTTTCCTCGTCATGAACACAAAATATACTTAACAAATTTGGAAAGAACAAATATTTGTATAAAACGGCATTAATGATAATGGTGAGTTATTTCCTGTCATGCATCCATTACAGGTTTAATATCAACACACTGGTTAGAACACAAGTAAACAAAGGCATTGTGTTGCTTTTATTGCAGATTTTGTTTGTTTGATTTATTTTGGCTACTTACTGTAAAGTTACACATATGCTCATATCGAATGTACACACACACACACACACACACACACACACACACACACACACACACACACACACACACACACACACACACACACACACATGCTTGGTCTCTCTGTCTTTCGTGGGTGGTTTTCATTTGCTTCCTGTGGCCTGCCAATGAACACACACACACACACACACACACACACACACACACACACACACACACACACACACACACACACACACACACACACACACATATATATCAGTTCCATCTGCCTTTCATAGTGAGAGCTATCACGGCCAGCAGCAGCTCAGTCTAATTGGAGTGTAGTCCCCTCAGCTTTCCACGGGGGTAATCATATCTTGCTTCCGTCCAACCAGGAAATTCAGAGGGACAGGTCCCTTCCAAGCTCTGCCAGCAGGAATATCTGCTTTTTTGCCACTTCTTCAAAAATGTGAAACACACAAAGAAGCACAATTTGTTTTCTGATAAGGACTCACATGTGTTTGAGAGTTTTGCTGTTGACTAAAAGCTTTGTGTGTTGTCTTCTTTCGCAGTAATTAGCCTGGTTGCTAAGCCTAATAGAGTTTACCCCCACACACACACACACACACTCACTCCAACCGCTCAGGGCGGCTGTTCGGCAGCCCCCTCCCTCTGACATTTCGCCATTAGTGCATGTATAGGACCTGAGTGTGTGTGTGTATTTCAGGCCAGTGTGTAGTGTGTAATAACATCAGAGTGTAACTTGTAATTTCCCCATGGGTCAATCAATAAAGAGTATAAAGTCATTTATCTATTTCCATGACCACATGTACATCTAGACGGCATAATCACTGCACACAGAAACACACTAGGTTCCTGACTTATGAACTAACTTCAACTGTCAGTGACGTCTCATTGTCTCCCATAAAGTCCTCTCAGTGACATAGGGAGACGTGAGAGAATATCTGCATGTGTTGACTTTTACCTGATGCACATGGATGAGTAATTCACCTCTTTACCACAACAGAAAAAGGTTGTTAAATGATGTCCCAGTGGCATGGAAGTCAAAAGGTTATCTCAGGTAACATATGTCGGATAGATAGGTGAAAGGACATATGTCTGGGGTAGACAAAGGCCTCTCAGCACGGTGCTCAGTAACCTCAGTGGTTAGCACTTCCGCCTCACAGCAAGAAGGTTCTGGGTTTGAATCCAGGGCGTTCCAGGCCTTTCTGTGTGGTGTTTGCATGTTCTCCCGTGTTTGCGTGGGTTTCCTCCGGGTGCTCCGGTTTTGTCCCTCCATACAGACATGCATGCTAGGTAACTAGGACTAAAGTTGAAAATTAGCCGACTGGCTAACACTGGCGCATTTACAGAAATGTTGATTCATGTGCATTGTCCTAATCAAATAAATAAATCTACATAGGAGATTTTGTTTTTTACTTTAAAGATGATAAAGAAATGGTTTTAACCTACACTTGACTTTCTTAGTTTCTCACTCTGCCTACCACCACCCATACAGCATTGGTTCCTTCTCCTCTGCATGTTAATAATCCCAGTGTCATGTCAAATAGGAGGCTAAAGCATTCAGAGCCAACTGGGCCGTCACCCTGTTATACCACAATCACTGACACATGTAGACGTTTAAAGGCATTAACCTCAGTGTGTAGGCCTGAAAACCACTTCCTCTATCAGAGTTATGCCCCTCAGCTGTGCTTGTCCAGGATAGGTACATTCAGGATATATCCCTGAAGTTTTGCAACACTGATAATCTGGAACTTTTTACAGTAAATTATCTTAGTCATTCATCTGTTTCTTCCTTAAACTCAGTCCAAACTCGACTTTGCCTGTGATACGTTGTAACTATTGCCAGGCTTACTGATCATTAGATGTATATTAGGATGGACAGTTTTATCTCAGTGAACAGCCCAGGATATCATGTACTCAGCCTGCAACATTTCCTCAAAGGGTACACGTCTTCTCTAAGACATTATATCAGTTTGTGTTTGTTTGACATAGCAATCGGAAGTTGCTGTATAGCCAGCCTCAAAGGTTTATATACAATAGACTTGTAAGGGAAACAGAGTGTGTGTGGTTTTCTTTTTTAGAATGGGGACCTTTCTGCACACATGTTGCTCTGAAAGCAGACTCAGGGTGATCCAGTCAAACTATGTGTCTCTTTTCTCTCTCACTCTAAGTCCTCCAATTGGTCACAAGATAGTCTCAGAAAGTTATACTACCACAAAATAGATTATAGAGAACAATGGATTCCAGCAAAGGACAAAGGAGTATAACCCAACAACACATCAAAACAAAGATGCAAAACAACCAAGAAGCATGGCAAGAACCACAAGTTAATGGATAACATTCTTTGTTGAATAAGAATTAACATCAGGTTGTTTTGACAGTACCGCAGTGGAACGTTTTTTACATAATAAATCTGCAAAGATCTGCTATTATTGTGGTTTTCTATACAGTATTCACAGAAACCATAGATTAATAAAGGCAAACTTTGTGTATGAGCTAAATTACAGCAGGTTTTATTATTGTCTCTCATGACTGCATCCCATGAGGTTTTTCCCAGCTTTTGGTTGGCTGCTTCAAAGATTATTAAGATTAATAAAATAGTTTAAATGTGTAAATGAAAAAATATATATACATTATACATTTTTATGGAACCAGGGTAGTTTTGCTGAGAGTAATCTTGATGATTGCCTACAGCTACAAAAACTGACACATGTTCTTCCTCAGCCAAAGCAGCCATAAACAATCATATTCATAACACAGTGGTTTTCATAGCTATGTTCAAACTGTTTTAATTATTCTTCCCAATACATGCACAATGTCAAACTGAATCAATCAATGAAAGAACATTACAGAGGGCATCATCATTATTACTGCCATCAAGTGAAAGTGTAATGTAGATCATTAGGGAAATGTTTAGACAGACATCATTCTCTTGGCATGGCATAAATCATCGTATGGAATTAATAAACAATACATAGTTTTACGGTATATTTGAGACTCATTAACTCATATTGGAATAAAGAGACAGGAATGTGACATGTGGTTAGTGAGACCAGCTAATTGACGCTAAATGGGAAACTGTTCAAATATGTTGTAGACATAAAGCTTCCAGATAATATGCCAGAATCCCATTCATTCCTGGGGCTTTCTCTGGCTTTGATAACTCAAGCAAAGCTGGCTGATTTTTGGATTTGTGTAAAAAATTTTCCCTCTCATCTGTCTTGTTACTGCATATTCCTTGTGTACACACGCATCAACTGCATCATATAAATTGACTTTTGACGAGCTATTTGATCCTGGTTGTATCAGGTCCATGAAAGGAGCTTTCTTTGTGAGCTGTAACAGTGTGAACGCCACACACATATTTTCAATTCTACATGAAAAGATGACTGACAGACATATCTATACATGTCCTCTCTCCAACTTCTCTTGTCCTCTCAAACCAGCAGCATTAAAACACACACAAAGAATACATATGTTTCTGTGTCAGCTTGAACCCAACGTCAATATAATATATAAATGGGTTTTGCTCTTTGTTTGCTTTGACAGGTATATCAAATAGCTCTACAAGATTGTTATCAATAAACAGAGATAGAGGGATAAAAACAATGGAACTTTATCTAATGTGTTATTTCACCTTTAACGAGAAACATTTTTCTAGCGACTAATTTGTTATATCTGGCTCCAATCAGGGATAATTCAAGCACACACAAATGGTTTTGTTTCCTAACATTTAAGATAAACAGCTCTTTGGTCTGGAAGGTCAGCCAAAATCTCCAAAACATCATTTGCTGGGTGTTTTTCACTTGGGTTGAGTGCTTCATGGTCATTGTGTGTTGCCAGTGAATACTTTTTGAGTTAGCTTAATAAATGATGAACACTTATTGCGTTTTTCCACTACATGGTACCTCCTTAATTCTACTCACCTTTTTTGGTTTTCCATTCTGATAAAAGGTCCTGCTAACGGGTACTTTATTTAGTACCACCTCAGTCGAGGCTCCAAGTGAGCTGAGATGATACCAAAGGTGACGTGAAAACCTGCAGACTGCTGATTGGTCGGAGAGAATCATCACTAATCACTGCGTCGTCATAAAACGTGTTTAAGTAGTTTAGCCAGCGTTTTTTTTTTTTTTTTGCTTTTTCAATCTTCTTTAGAAACTAAATGTGTCTTTTGGCAAACAACCACATGCCAAGAATCGAACACACCTTCCACGTTCTATGTGTGTGTCGCGTTAGGTCACGGCAGTTTCCTGTGGCGTCACTATGACAACCACCTGCGCTCGCCTTATGCATGAGGCGGTACTAATATGCCATGGAAAAAGGAGGACGGGGCACAGCGGCCGAGTCGAGCCGAGCAGGTACCATTAATAGAAAAACGCCATTAGTCTGGCTATCACCAGACCAAGCCAAGCTCAATAGATCTGAGATTGAGTGTTGGTCTGGGGAGTCTGGTCTGTATTCTCTCTGCACAAGAAGCGTGACCAACGGGCGTAGTTCAAATGACCCTGTACGCAACTGGATAGTCCTTCAACCAATCAGACCATCCAGGTGATGTAGAAGCAACAGCGACATCAACGGGTTTGCTGCGTTTTTGGTGGTGTTCGGTGGCCACTGCTAGCTGATTGGTCGCTTCTCTAAAGTCATTGTGTTAAACCCGCCAATAGCACGCCAGGTAGATGAGCCAGTTTGTGATTGGTTCCGCAAAATTGTGAACTGAAGCAGGAGAATTAAACGTGCAGGAACAAATCAAATCATCAAATCAGAGTGGCGGGGTTTACCCAGACTAAGAAACACAGGTACATTTAAACAATATGATAGACTTTAAAATGTTCCACCTCTTTCATACATTCTGGGTAGGGTTGGCCTTTCAACATACAGCATTCACACCGTTATTCCAGAACGGATTACATTAAAAACCACAGTAAACCAGGTCCTCTCCTTGTTGAATAATTCATAGTAGCCTCTAAGAATTCTAGCCTCATTAGGCTGGGCCGGGTTTACCCAGTCTAATGAACATTTGCATTTCAATCAAAATTGTTCAGGCCTCAGAGCGGACCAGTTAAACACATTGCAGAGCTGATATCTCTGATTTTATATCACATGAGACATTTCTTTTTGGATTAATATAAGTAATGCATGTAATGATATGAATTTGTCCCTAACAGTATACCACATCTTCTTCTCCTCTCTGTTTTTGCATGCAACTGCAAAGGAAACTGGCACGGTTCAGTACATGGTATACAATCATAAACAACAGTCAGATTTAGAAAAGAACACAATCTTTGTTTTGGAATAGTTTTACCCAGCCAATCAAATGCAATCAACGAAGTGGAAGTCATTTATCTTCAGGTAATAAAAATCTGCTGTATTTTCTTTTTACACAGAAGAACCACAAAAGTTTGAAAAAGTTTGGTTTACAGATGCATCCTTCAGTACCCTGTAATTTGTCTGATTTCCTGGTGTTTCCATAGTTTTATTTATACTTTGGTCTCTAAGAGTTACGGGCTCAATGTTGTAAAGAATACATTCATACAGAATACATGTATTCATCCACTGCCACACAATCCACATTGCATCCAAACTAGAATTAGACCATTAGACCATGGAAACTAAATGTATCAACTGCAAATGCCATGCATATCAGCTCTACGTTTGAATCCCATCAAAACTGCAAATGTTTTCAAAACCTTCAGGTCTGGACCAAAAAACAGGTTGAGGTTGTCTAATTCTGTTAGCAAAGAGTTTGGACAGAATGTGAATCAAGAGGTTTTCATACCGTTGTGTTCCCCATCTTCCTTTGCTTACAGTACAGGTTTCCAGCCCTGGGATGTGTTGTGAAGTATAGGCTGTTATTTCTTCCACCAGACAGCTGTGAATGGCAAATGTTATTTTCTTTAAAAATATTAACTTGGAGATTTAAGCAGAGGCCAATTATTAGTGCCATAGAGTAAATTGTTAAAATTATGACTCTGGTTTTGAGGTTATAAGGAGCAGACAGGGCTTTAAAACGCGCATATTATGCTCATTTTCAGGTTCATAATTGTATTTTGATGTTGTACTAGAATAGGTAGTATACATGGTTTCATTTACAGTAGAGGACATTCAGAAACCCGTATATCACTCAAAACAGCATGGATTTTTTTCCAAGTTTGTATGCATGTGGAAGCACAAGATAACACCCCAAATCTTAGAAAAAGTGATTTTTTTATAACATGGGCACTTTAACCTTGCATTCATTTTACTGTGTGTTGTAACCTTGAAGCAGGCTTATGATATACCTATAGGCTTATGAGTGACATCTGGCACTCTGAGCATTACTGCAAAATGTAGAAGACAGTGCATCCTATAACCAAACCTTACAAGGAAATGTAAAATGGAGCTGGTGGAACAGGTGGATTTGCACTGTAAATGCAGTTGGATGCAGATGGCAAAGCTGAATGATACGATGGCAGATAAAAGTAGTCGCATTGCCAGACCTTCCTTCACGGCGCTGCAGAGGAGGGTCTGGCCAGTCCACACAGCATTCTGGGATGGGAGGAAAATTTACGCAAAATAGCCTTTGCGTAAGGACCTTGTTTTGGTGGAACACCTGCACATATGGAAGTGAGCTCTGGAATTAAAATGGCTGTCAAGTGTGATGATAATTTTACTCAAAAAAAAAGACAGACATAATTTGATTGTGGGTTCTAGCTCGGAAGATGTTTCCCGAATCGACCGGAGTTTAGAATGCCAACACAAAGAAAGCGGAAGGTGAGGGACATCTGGCCGAAAATGAGGGACATTCAGCAGAAGAGAAGTTTGAGGACATACTGTAGCTAAGAATAAGAATGGCTGTGTTCTTAGTCATACAATTGAACGGCTTCATTTCCACCTTTGCATCCTGAATTGAATTTTCCTTAGGATGTGAAATGGATGAACAATAAATTCTGTGACGTGTAGCTAAAAAGAATAATGGGGGACTAATTTAAGGTAGAATAATTTAGGAAGAGCATGTAACTGCAGAATAAAGCAGCACGCAATATGTTTAAATATCAACAACTAGAACTGTAATCTATTTTATAGGCCAAACAAACCAGACCATCATTGTAAAACACCAGTGGACAGAATGCACAGCAGGTTTCAGCAGATGACCGTTATCAATCAGAGGAATAAACAAGGAGACAAGCCTCTATGTCTCAGCTAGCTAAGTTAGCTGATAAGAGAGCAGGGATGTGAGGTGCGTACTATCACCAGCCACTCAGAAATGAACTCCACATTCAACCAGAGACATTAGGATGGGGATTTGGATATTGGTGATATGATAAGGGGACATGCAGCATGTTTTACAACTTGCAAGCTGTTAGCTTGCTGGCTAAAAGGCTGCAGCTATACTATCAAATGTATAGCAGCATGCGTACAGCATATTGCTGGTTAACATTAGATGCACTGCTTGGTGTTCTTTTATGAAGAAAGTTAGCTTCAGGTAGGTATCTAAATTAAGGTGACCAGATTTCTCAGACAAAATCCGGGGACATTTTCAGCTCAGATGCGTAAATACCTCCAAAACAGGTCATATTTTTATCTTTGTAAAACTTAAAACGGGGACACTGCCCCAGGGGAATCACAAGACCTAGAGCTGCACTGGGGCACAAGGGGGGTCCATGGGCATGCTCCCCTGTAAGAAAATGTTTCAAACAAAACGAGACTAGCTCGCCCCTCCCTCCTCCTCAGCCCCTCCCTCTGTTCGCTGATTATTTGGACGGAGAAAGCCCGCAAATATATGTATAAATATACCGCAAACCCAGACGGTGTGCTGAAGGAAAATGAAAATTGAGCAAAAGTACGTAGGAGGGCGGAGCCAGGCTATCAATCTGGTGCACTTTGCAAAGAAATTCAGAGGTTAGACTTGATTGTTCTTATCTATGGATGGAAATATTTGTGCTGTAGCCTGAACTAGTTTGCACTTCAGAATTTTAACCATGCACACACAGGTGGAATTGTTTTTTCTTCATATTTTTGCATTAATGTCACTAGGAAGCATACCAGTAAAAATATTTTTTCATATTTGTAAGTGGGATATATATAAGTAAGTGAGATTGTCTGGAATCTGGCAATATAATAACCATTATGGTGGGATACACTGGCTAAGCAATTCACAAAATTATCTGTGCTGACATAACTAGTTTACATAAGAATACAATATAGTTTGGAGACCATGTAGAAAATTTGTTGCAATTTCAAAACCGGATTACTCGGGAACCGCTTCTTGTACTGATGCATGTGTTGAGTGAAGCGTTTGAGGTATTTCACAGAGAGTAATGGGTGTGCAGAGATTTATGCATAATGTAAACATGATAACATTTCATGTAGGCCACATTCTCATTAGGGGCTGAGCCCCCCCTAAAGGTCTGATCCTAGGATCACCCCTGCTGCTACTTCATACACCTTCTGTTGTAATGTTTACTGAACTACATTTATGTGACAGCTTTTGCTTTATTGCTTCAGGCTTGTTTCTGCAACAGCTCATTGAGTATCGGATACATTAAAAACTATTGAGGAAATATTTTCCCTTGACATTGACGCAGTATTAAACGAGATCGCTGCAGTCGGCAGCGGCGAAACCAGCAATGTAAGTTAATTGGATAATTGTCTAGTTTGTATTTACGTTCATAAAAGTGCTCGTTTTGCTACTGACAGACTCAGATTAATATTCTAAGTGTCTGACAACATTATGGAAAGGATTTCTAAGGAGGTCGACCTTCCTGTTAAAGATTAAGATCCTTTTTTAAAACATAAAATGTCCGCGAAATTGCGTTCGCTAAACCCACCAGACTCCATGTAAACAGTATTTTTAGCATCGTAAAATACGGCTTTCTAAAACATCTCTGAGCTCTGAGCAGCGCTGGCTCTGGCTGTCTTGAGGCTGCGTGTGTGCGACTATCGGCTACGTTTGGTCAATGTTTTCATTCTTTCATTCAAATGTCGGGTCTGTCAGTCCCAGTGAAAACCGGGGACATTTCCGGGGACAGATCCAGCCGGGGACAGGTCACCAAAACCGGGGACTGTCCCCGGAAACCGGGGACGTCTGGTCACCCTAATCTAAATGAATCACTAATCACATTTGTATAACTCTGAGTGGAGTCACTAGGACAACCTGGACATTTTAGCATTTTGGTGTTTGTCCTAAAGGAAACTTTGTCTGTTGCTTGTTGTTTTAGATTTAATATTTAACATCCATTACATCCCATAGTTAAAATAATCAGACGGCTTAACCTAACGTAAGCAGATCATGTGTTTTATTAACTGACAGATATTTGTTTACCCCAGCTTTTGTTAGACCAGTGAAGACAGTGAAGTTTGGCTTCGTCAGCCAAACAGGGATGAGCAGGCAGGTTATCTCCATTTCTATCAGGTCAGCCATCCATGGAGACAGATAAACCTCTCCATCCCACGGTAGAGGAGGTCTGAGGCATGCCTGGCTTTGGGACTGTGCTAATTGGACCTACACTGGGCAGGTTTTATAAACTGATAAAGAGTCGTCTTTATTGTTTACAGTGAGAGAAAAAAATGGGCTTAGCTGACAAACACTTTTTTTTTATCAAAGCCCTACAGCTTATTATTACAAAATACTAACTGTCCACAGGATTAGGGATTATATAGAAGAAAAAACTAATAATTCATCTGCATGTTGCCAAAGAGCGTCCCACAGGAAAAAGCTACACTTTTCTTGCCGGGTTAGCACCTTACTGTTTACCTTCGGATTAAGCATTGAGCCTTCGAGGGCTAGGTCAACACTATTCCACTTCTTCATCAATCACTCTATGCCTCCATCCGTCCATCCATCCACAGGTTCTGGAAAAACACTCACACTCCTCAAGTTCTGGGGTTGCAGTCATATGTGTAACAACAACTTGATGCTGCAGGAACGGACACATTCTCGACATTCCTCCAAATGTGTGTTTGTTTTTGTGTGTGTGTGTGTGTGTGTGTGTGTGTATGTGTGTGTGTGTGTGTGTGTGAAAGTTTGTGTCAGGACAGGGGAGATGATAAAAACAAGCAAAAGAGGAGGAAAAGAGTGGTTTGTCAAAGGGGAGAAGAGTGAAAAGTGATGAACTGGTATTTAAGAAATGTGGAGAGAGAACCAAAGAAGCTGTTCATGGAGGTGGGAGAACGGGTGGTTGAGAGTATGTGAGGAAAGCAGAGAAGGGGTGAAAAAGGAAAAGGGAGGAGGAGGTGGAGAACTGGGAGAAGAGAAGCAAGATCCTTTAAAACAAACGTGTGCGTGCGTGCGTGCGTGCGTGCGTGTGTGCGTGCGTGCGTCCCATCACAGATTCTGTCATAGCCAGATGGACACTTAAAACCACAAGGGGTACACTGTATACATACTGTATGTCAGACTACACTTTCAACACTTACTCATCATAATCACATCCCATGTCAGGACTTCTATCTTTAGTCGTCCATTTGAATGCCAACAGCAATATTTATATGTGTGTACGTGGGTGTGTGCGTGTGCAATTACCGTCTGCTCAACGCAAACAGCAACAGCTGGGGCTGAGAGCCACATGCTCCACCCTCCCCACCTTCTCTCGCTCCAAGATGAGAGTTCACTGATGGATCATCACACCAGCTGACAGTCAGTTAAAGAGCAGGCAACCCTTTGGCTCTTAATATTACATTTTTGTTGTGTGTCAAGAGAAAAGCATTTTAACCCATTTAGAGAGTGTGTTCCCTAGAGTTCAGGTAAGAAGTTGGGAAAGACATGCCACAGTCACTGAATGATACAAATAATTATTGATATGCAGTGACATAATCCATTTCCTTCATTTAGAGTATCCACAGAGGTCATTTTATTGACTAAATATGGAACATATGTTCATTACTTAATCAAAAGCTGGTCAATAACGGTTCAGTTTTTGTCCAAATTCAATGTCGCATTTCATAAAGTTATCACTAAACCTATACACAACAACCTTCTTATCAATTTGAACACTTAAATATTATTTTGTGTTGCTTGATCTGGGCCAGTGACTGTAATTGTAAAAGAAATGTAGCCAAAGTTCTTAAAAATAAGCAACAGATATTGGGCCGGGTGTTACGGATGTCTGTCTATGAGCTGTACTGCCATAATAAACCCAACATGTTTTAAAATACTGATTGATAGGCGGATAAGCCAGAGAGAAAGATGAGGAGCAGCCAAACAATTGTGTCTTTGAGTAGAGTTGTGAGAAACTCTGGCAGCACTGTGGCGTTATTATTGAACAATAAATAATAAATTCAATAGGAAAAAACTGATTTCTTTCTTGTTGTGCACCTGGCTTGCATAGAAGATTTGACAAGTACATAGAGAAAGTTATGTGCCTTAGTGTTTTGATATTACAATAATCGGCGGTGTGGAGTTAAGCTATTAAAGTAAATGTGCTTATACTGTATGTCAGAGATTTAAATTAAAGGTCACACTGGATGTTTTTTATTTTGCTGGATACAAACCTGATGATATAATTTATGCATAAAATGAAGCATAGCATAAGTTCTGGCAGGTCACGGAGTCAAGCTCTGCTATTATCTCAGTTCATAGCTGACAGTTCCTAAGTCAGCACACCAGCTGATGGCTCATCTGATTCCCTCTTTTGATTGGTTTTCGAATCCAGCCTGCTTTTCTGCATCTCTGCTATCGCTTGCAACCCAACTCCTCCTTTCAAATTTGTGTTGTGATTCGCTCAATCGATGTTGTGTCTCTGTTATTAATGCTGCTCTGTTGTGTACCTTATGGGCATCCTGCATTGCTGCTCTCCCAGCTTAAGGATTTCCATACATGCACATGGTGCTCTCCCTGCCTCATGCTTTCCATGAATGCACGTGGGAGTGCGGGGAAGCCCCAGAACAAAGCCATACCGCCAAATACAAATTGCAGATGAATGGATCTATTTTGACAAAGTGGTCCTGACTGAACTGATGAAAGATGGGACTAGAGGAGGGTTTAGTCGATTGTTTAGTCAATGAAGGTTATGCAGGGTCCTCTTGGAAGTAGAAGAGAGGCACTGTGTAGGTAGCAGTTGCTGGGTATGCCTCTGTGTACAGTAGAGAAAGAGAAAAGTAGTTTTCCCCTCAAATGTCCGGATCGGATGTGTAAACCTCAATGTGTTCCAGCCGTGCTGAACGAGGCAGAGATGTCTTGATGTTTCCATTCTCAGGAAAATCTTATCCATCTGTGTTCAAGCATGTGTGTGTGTGTGCATGTGCACGGTCATATAAACTGGTCATTTTTCTCTCTTTTCACAACAACTTTACAACTTTGTGTTTATCCCAATCTCTCATACATAAGGTCACACTGGATGGTTTTCCTCTCTGCTCCTTTGTCTCACTCTCCTCCTTCAGTCCAGGAGATCCAGGAAAATAAAAGCCGATGTAATTACTACTACTGAAGCCGCTATTTAGTCCTCTCTTTTCAATCTGCAAACAAAACACAAAGTAAAAGCAGATGCAGTGGTTTGTTTAAGACATGCAAAGCAGCTGAATCCAAGCCTAAGGAGTGGGTGTGACATCCCATGAGTCTTTGGGGCCATTCACATTATTTTGGCCAATCCCAGATACCAACACTCACCTTCAATTAAGCTCTGTGTCTAAGTGCAACCCCTCTGTAAACACAGTTTTGTTTTTTCCAGATAAGCCAAACATAAGGCGAGCTATTATGTGGTCCAATATAGAGACAAATTAAAAGATGTGTGTAGAACAGAAAATAAGGAGTATCTGTGCCATGTCAAAGCAATCTGCAGCAGCTGTAAGAGCCTTCAGCGGGAATCCAGCCAACCTTAGTTCCCTATCTGCTAAACCATAGCTGGCATAGAAAAACACAATCTATGGCCTCAGTATTCATATCACCTGGCCTTTTATGACATTGTTGCCAGCCTTGGAGCAACTGGTTTTATTAGTCTGGCCGGTTCTACAAACGGTACAAAACAGAATCTAAATGAAGAAATTTGGGAAAAACTAATTTACATTAACTAATGGATGAAAGGTTAAACTCTGAAATTCATTAGAAAAAAAGTGTATCTGTTGAATTTCAAGCTATTTTAATCAGTATAAATTATTCATTTAACATTACATTTTTGATATTTGACAGATTAGCTTTCACATCACTTGGTTAATATAAACTTCAAGTTATTCATGTGTCTACTTTTATGGCAGGAATAACTTCCCGTACAAGATACTGATGTTGGAAGAAAAAGGAGGTGGGTGAAAGGACCACATGGAAATAAGCCCCAGGGCTTTATTGTGTTATCCTGACTTTGTTTTGTACAAGTATGGTGCAAAGCTGTATCATATTGTATAATGAAATGGTCTAATACAATCAATCAATCAATCAATCAATCAATCAATCAATCAATCAATCAATCAATCAATCAATAATTTTGCTGCTTACCATTATTATACATTTTTCTATCTCACCATATTTGTTTAATGGTAAATTTAATGGTAAATAGTATAATGGTTTACTGTTCAAAATCTTTTCATGCACACAAACTATATAAATAAAGATAAGATAAAGATAAATAATGCCTCAATAGATCAAATAAATATATTTGATTTAAATGTAGGAAATGCATAATTAACCAACCAAAAAAGTCTGAAAAAAATCACATTCAAAAAGAGCTGTATTCATTCTACACACAAATTGGATCTCAAAGCATCAGATTTATTCAAATGTTTTTTGGAGCGCTTTAATTTATATATATATATATATATATATGGTGTTCAGCAATAAGACCCCTAAAAAAGTTGTCTTTGTGACCATGTTGTGAAACTAAAAGAGCAACAATCAGCAGACTGCTACAGTAACACATCCCAGACGGGACAGGAGTTTGGTAACGATGACAGTAATGTTTGGTGTTGCTGTCACACACTGGCAGAGCTGTCTGAGTCATCAACCGATGAAAGATAATTATTTACAATGGTTTGGACCACTTCAGGTCTACTTTTACGTACTAAGCACTTGAAAAGCCACTGAGGGGGAAAACCTGTCTTGGAAGCAATTCAACACTTAGAGATAAAAAAAAGAAAAAAAAATTAAAATTACCACCACAAAGTTTTTGGGAACAATGATTGACTGACATTTGCTCATTTAGCCACTTTTTATATGTATATACTGTATGTGAGTGGGTCAAATGAGGCAAGTGAGAACAGTAAAAGTGTAGCCCCACCCCTACCACCCGTTTCCATGTTGGCGTTGTCTGCTCCAACCGGTCACAAGTTACTTACAATTGAACCTAATGAGCCTAAATAAGCCTTAATCTAATGGAGGACTGAGAGTTTAGGCCACTTATGAATCTAGAATATTGGGGAGAACACTTTGCTTTTCGGACACTGAAGAAGATAAATCAGATGGAAACTCAACTGGACTTTGGACAACAAAAAGCATACACCCGTATTATCTTTGGGTACTGTTGAAAGTGAATTGAGTCAGCCTGACATTTCCAAAGAACTTTCAAATGATGAGGTTTATCAACTTAAATAGATTCATTTTGTAAATCTCATATTATATCCCATCCAAATAAGTTATTACTTTTTCTTCAAACACATCAGATCATATCTCTCACATGCATTTGTATGTGTTGAAATTCAGCCATCGAGATCTGTCTCTTGTAAAACAGGAAAAAATTGAAATCAAGCAAAAAGCACGTCGGTGCAACAAATATTTTGTAATCCATCCAATTTTTCCATCTGTTTCCATAGCTCTTTGACCACAGAGCCTCTGAGATCTGCTAAACTTGAAAAACATTACAATTTGTCAATACAATATATACAGAAAAAATCCAAATAATGTCTGTTTTGGGTTTTTCAGAAGCAACACTTTTTTCTGCCAAGTGTGGGTCTCCTGGCTGATCAATACTACACTGAGCTGGACAGAGTGCGGAAGTTGTCATCTGGATCCAATGAGCTGCTTAGAGAAAGTCTGCTTGTTGAACTTGTTGAACGGGCTCCCTGACAGAGTTACTCAATTCTCTCTTTCTCCTACTCTTTGTTCTGGGTCTCTCGCTTTGATTTACCTTCTCGCGCCTTCTGCTCTCGGGTTCTTTTAGTTCTCCTGTCCTTGTGTGTTTGCTCTCTCCCTTTTCTCCATTTTCTGTTTCAATCCATCTTCCACTTAGCGTGGAAAATGTGGTTCTAATCAGACACTTTGCTGAGCCAGTTTTACTCAGCCAGACCCGCTTGAAAACACCCCAAATGCATAGGCGTAAATCCCAGGGGGACCCCTCACCCCGTGTAAGGGTCCCCCCCCTAGAAATATTATTAAAAACCATGCTGTGTATCGTAAATAACATAATGATGTATACTTAAAATATATGTGTAAATAATAAAACAATACAAACCCCCAAAAATGAAGTTTCGAGACATATTTAGTCCCCCCTCCCTTGTCTCACATTGGTTTGGTCCACTGCCTGCTTTACACACCGCATGAGAGAATGAGAGAACATACTGGTAGTAACTTTAGTTGTGGAATATAGTAAGTAGGCTATTCAAGGCTATTTTATTCACATTCACATTGGATGAAGTTGTTTTTTTAAGTAAAAATGATGCTGAGTAATTAATAACTTAGTCATGACAAAAAAAGTTTGCTATGTCAGTGTAATATAATGTAACGTTACTGTCACCCACTACAACTAACGTTAACACGGCAACAAACGTTATGTGCTTGAACTGATATTAGGGTTAATATTGAAGATCTACAGGTTTTGTTTAGCTCAATATGATGTTAAGTGATTGATCGGTGGGCTTGCTGTTGTATACCCTCTGTCCCAGACAAAACCTAATATTTATGTGGAGGACGCAAGATCATTTTGACACTGACTAAGTGCATTGAACAAATTAACAGCTGGATGTGCCAGAACTTTCTGAAATTAAATGAAGGAAAAACTGAGGTGGTTGTTTTCGGAGCAAAAGAGGAACGATTGAAAGTCTGCGCTCAGCTTCAAACAACAATGTTAAAAACAACAGACAAAGCCAGAAATCTTGGTGTAGTCATGGACTCTGACCTGAACTTTAACAGCCACATTAAGACATTTACAAAGTCAGCCTATTATCACCTTAAGAATATATCAAGGGTTAAAAGACTTATGTGTCAACAGGATTTGGAAACACTTGTCCATGCTTTCATCTTCAGTAGACTTGACTACAGTATCGGGGTCTTTACAGGTCTCCCTAAAAAATCAATCAGACAGCTGCAGCTGATTCAGAACGCTGCTGCTCAGGTCCTCACTAAGACCAAGAGACTGGATCACATCACTCCAGTTCTGAAGTCTTTACACTGGCTTCCTGTGCCTCAAAGAATTGATTTCAAAGTACTTTTGCTAGTTTATAAATCACTAAACGGTTTAGGGCTAAAATACATTTCTGATCTGCTAGTACACTATGAACCACCCAGACCTCTCAGGTCATCTGGGACAGGTCTGCTTTCTGTCCCCAGAGTCAGAACTAAACAGGGGGAAGCAGCGTTCAGTTTCTATGCTCCTCATATCTGGAACAAACTTCCAGAAACCTGCAGGTCCGCTGCTGCTCTGTTCTTTTAAATCAATGCTGAAGACCTTTCTTTTCGATGTTGCTTTTCTTTATATGACTGTCCATTTCTTTAATGTTTAATTTCTTATACTGCACTGTAACTTTTATTCTTGTGTTTTATCTGTTTTTATTTCTTAACTGTTTTTTAACTGTTTTTGTGTAAAGCACTTTGAATTGCCCTGTTGCTGAAATGTGCTATACAAATAATGCTGCTTTGCTTTGCCTTGCCTCGCCTTATAATTATAATATGGCCGAGTGGTGAACCTATGAACCTAACTCAAATTTATCAATGAATATCAAGACAATTTGGTAACATCTTTAGAAGAATGGGTGCTTATGGAAATATTAAAGTTACTATGTCACAGGCAAAGGAGACAGAACAAACTGAGGAACAGGGAGACCAGGGACAG
>JABXJD010002290.1:0-56828 GCA_013375575.1 Percina caprodes
TTTGTGTGTCAGGGCCTTTAGTTAGGCTGTTAGATTTTAATCCCTAAATATTTCTTCCTTACTTTCTATTTAATTTGGCATGGACACACAACATTCTGCATGTAGTTTAACAAATTGTACTGCTAACTGCAACCATCTATCTATAAATGGAGTGGTAATAACGTGTGTTTCGTAGTTGTGGGTCCAATAAAGTACCTCCATTAATAACCAATTCTGCCACTTATAATTTTAAATGCCTGTTCTAATCACATTACAGTTCACAGCTATTAGCTTTCCCTATTATCTTCTCCTTACCATAACATGGCTATATTATGGTAGCCATAGATCTAATATACTGTATGGATTTTCTGTCCTCAGATTCAGCTTTTAAAGTGCCAACTCTAATATCTACCAATACACAATTGTTATTATTTCCAGTTTAAACAAGGCTTAGAAAACAGCAACAGTTTATTCTATTTGAGATATAGCTCCAGTTGACCCCCAGATCCTAATCCTGTTTTCTACCCTGTCATCCGTCTTCTCTCTGGATTACTGAGCTGCAAACAGGATTATTAGGCCCCTCAAAGCCCCAGTGTGCTGTGAAATGCAGCCCCACAAATGAGCCTCAACACAGCGCTGGTTTGGGGGTGGGATAGTGAGTGGGGGTCAGGGGCCAAAGGGTGTGTGTGTGTGTGTGTGTGTGGACAAGATATTCCCCCATAATACAAAGGGCTTGCACACACCCACTGTGTTAATACACAATCAATCTAAATGGGATAAAGCAGGATTTATAGGATATAGGCTACAGAATGCACTTAGAACATTCACTGATTGAACATAAATTAGAATACATTAGGGGTTTGTACTGTATGTTTCTCTCTTTGTTCGGTCTGTGTAAAACTGTCTGCACTATGCTAAGATGACCACTAATGACCCCCTTTCTTCTTCACAATGCTGTCGGATAGCATGCGCTCATTACAACATTCAGCTAGTATGCCGGCCATGAGGTAAGGGCAAGTTTGTGTTAAAGTGACTGGCACACAGTGGTGCCCTCTGAGCTACACGTGTTGAATAAAATACGAGAAGAAAAGGCAAACTTGTTTGGCTTTAGTTCTGCATTTTCATGTTATGGATTGTATAAAAAGGTCTCAAGTGAGCACCATGAGGTTGCAAAGAGCGACCACCGCTAAGAGCTACTTTTTGAGCTATCAGTGAAGCTGCAGCTTTTACAATCATGCCTAGACAGACCTCTGTTTTGGCAAGCTGACGGAGGTCTGGCAAAGATCTTGAACAATATGGAGATAAAATGCAGCTTTGAAACCAGAGGCAGTAACGGTTAGCTGTCAATTTGGAAACACCCGCATTCAGAAATGTAAAAATACATTCTGTCCAGTATACTTTATTGGTATAATCACACACTACTGTCTCTCCATCAATTTTTAACCACATTTATGCTCAATTTCTAGGTCTGGATGATTGAGATTAAAGCTGTAATTATTTTCATCAATGAATCTGTAGATTATTAACTCATAAAATGTTTTCTAGAATTTAAGGGATGTCTTTAAATTGCTTATTTTATTCAATAAACAATCCAAAACACCAATGAGATGTACTTTACTGTCATAAAACTAAAATTAATTGATAATCCATATAGTTGATGATGTTACAGCTCTATTTGATATTAAAACATTAAATGTATTCCATTCATGCAAACCATTCAGACCTGTATCCAACAAAATGCACTCATCTGTGTCTCTGCAGCTCTATGTGAGGCTGTTATTTCATTAGTCTGCCTGCCTTTTCATCAAACTCACCTTTTCTAAATGTTACAGGTCGATATTTTAGAGGAAAACGTTGACCGTTACATCTTCTCATCTAGTTAATTTGGTACTCTCTTAGTTATATTTTTATTAAAATCGGCACCTCTTAGTACCTTTTCAGAAGAACAGACTAGAATGGGGTCACTTTAAAATCCTGCATTGTCTCTGTGTTGAGTATCAGATAGCATTATTTTTCAAAGGTGTGACTACAATCATATCCTGCTCCTTCTTCCTTTACTTTCCCAAACATATAGGGTGTATACTGTAAGCATGTCAGATAAAGTCAAACACTGTCGGTCAATATGTGACTTTGTTGTTTTTATGTCTCTTTCTTTCACAGGAATGCACCAACTTTCAAGTCATTTGAGGAGAAAGTAGAGACTTTGAAGGTAACTGAAAAAAACTGGATTAGTGGCCGCATTTTCAGCGATACACATTTCAAAATGTTTAATTGGCAGCGTGTTAAAGCCCAGGACTGTGTATAGAACCGCTCCTCTGACGTTGAACTAAGAGTTATTAGGATTTACAGAGCCACTAGGAATGTACACCGAAAATGTCACTATAGTTCCATTGTATTTACGTAGTATTTGATCTCTGGCAGCTCAATGTCTTCAATGTCTTCTTGACCTGGTCCTATGGTTTGTGCCTTAGCCTAACTCAGTAAACATGATCCTTTCAATCACTATGTTATATCTCTATTCATAGCTTTATCGAATATTCATAGAGGTCACAGAGGGTTCATCAACTCGTTTCAGTGTCAATAAAAACAGGAATTCACCTTTTTAAACACTGTTTCTATCAACATTTAAAGTGAGACTGCGTAACCTTTGCTGAACAGAAGATTGTGTTATTAATTCTTTCAAATGTTACATACAAATTGCTTTAAATAGTTCCAATAACAAGATCTTATTTTTTTAATAGAAGGATGTTTTGTATTTATGGATTTTTACGTTACATATATGCATTTTAAATTTGAGCTCTGGTAAAAGCTATAATGTTATCCTTGAATGTTAATAATTTTAAATGTGGTTGTTTTTTTGTGTCCCATTCTGTAACCCATTGTTAACTTAAGTTATGGGAGTCAATACTTGAATTATTCTTCCCGTCTTTTCTCCTCCCCTGTTTCAGACCAAGATGAGTCCATCAGCGTCCACCAGTAGTCCTGGCGAGCAGGACAGCGCCAGCGCCACCACCGAGTCTTTGCTCAGTCAGCCAGAAGGCTCGCCCACCCAGGAGATAAACTGAGACTTGCCTGACTCCTCCCTCCCGACCTCCCACCCACCCTTCCTCACTTGACCTTCTAACCCCTAGACCGTCAACACTCACCCACTAAACTCTTGTGTGCCAGTCTCCATTTATTGGAAACTAGTGACTTACCACAGCCTTTCTTATGATCTAATTGTCTGGTCTTTTTGTCTGACACGTGTTCTTGCTTGTTATCTGGTGTGGAAACTGAAAGCACGGGATGCAGGAATGTGGTCTTGTGTTGATCGTATATTTTAATCTATTCTGGCTCGCTGTAGGAGAAATCCTCCCTGCTGTATAACTTTCCTTTTCTCCTTTCATTTACCTCATGCACTCCTTATTTCTCCATCTTTGTCCAACCAGCAAAGCTCAGATGCCAAACATGCTTCTAGTTTATTTTTTCTTTATGAAATTAAAAGTTTAATTATTTAGTTTTAGTGTAGAAAATTGCACAAATACAGAAATATTACAAACCTATTTTCACAAGTACTTATTTTGTCTGCCTCCATTTTGGGGCCATTCATGGTTTACTATGGGTTTCCGTTTTCTTCATTATATTATTTTAGTCAATCATAAAGTAGTCTAACACTGGGTTCAAAATATGAAAGTATGCCTTTTTGTGTCATATATGCTTTGTAACCACAGTACTAAGTGTCACGGCTGCAGCCACAACTCCAAAGCCTATATTTCAAAACACACTTTAGAATAAAAACCATCCTTTTCCCATTGTTAAGAGTCAAAATCGTATCTCCACGCTTAGATAGTTACAGGAAAACAGCCAAGATCAGCAGAACATAGGCAGAGAATACACACAGTCAGGGTTCAGCCTTGACCCGAGGTGAGAGGGAAATAAATGTCTCTTTTAGAGCCAGAGTCAATATTTAAACACTTGTTCATTGTTTCTGCCTGAGAGGTAACACCCAGTCTCTCCCCTTTCTGTAATACAGATAAAAGCAAAGCAAGAGACTGCACTGGCTGTTATTTTGTAACAACCATTAGATGGATTATCATGAGATTTGGGGTCCCTTAACTTTTCATTCCAGCACCATAATCACGTCAACACCAATAATTTGCTTTATGACTAAATAAATACCTGCAAAACTGGTATTCATGTGTGTGCTAATTGGCAAATGTTAGCATGCTAACCTGCTAAAGTAAGATGGTAAAGATGTTAAACATTATTTCTGCTTACCATCAGCATGTAAGCATGCTGATGTGCCTTTGCACAGCCTCACAGAGCTGCTAGCATGGCTGTAGACTCTTAATCATGTTACACCAAACATTTTCAAAATCTGCTTCTTTTGATAATTGCAGGGTGATATACAGTAGGCAATTTTCTGAAAATGCTGCTTTCATACAGACCAAAAACCGTTTTGAAGATTATGATATATATTATTTTATATATATAATTAGGGTAGTATCAACTGTTTTACAATCTTTTGCTGCTTCACATTAGCCTGGGAACCAGACAAATCTGCAAGCTCATGTTGTAGTTGCTCTGGCAACCCTGACCCTTACATCAGCAGTTTGGTCTGCTTATTTTCTGTTAAACTATTAAAGTTATATCTCTCCATAGTTGTCTGATATGCACAGGGCTACTGTAGGACGATAAATAAAACGTGGAAAACAGGGCAAACAGAGCCAGTCTGAACACAGCCAAGGCTTCCTCTGGTACACAAAGGGAGGACACAAGGATTTAACACATATTTCTAACACTTCTCCTGAGCTTGGGCAGGACCGGGACCATTGGCTAAACAATCATTAGTGATGCAATGTGCAACACAAACTGCAAATCGGTGTCCCGAGAGGTTTCTCCTGTTAACATCTTAATTTTACTCATGAAACAACTTTGTTTGCTATTCTGAGTTGACAGAAATAGATTTTCGGTATCAGATAGTACAGTATCTCATGCATCACATCACTTTCCAGCCATGACCTGGTTCACTGATAGAATTTATTAAAGCCTTTTATCTGGCATGAGGGTTGCATTTGTGTTTAGTCATACAACACACATTTGTTTGTTCTTTAATTGGAACTGTGGAGTGAAGACATGCTCTAATTAAAAAGACCTCTGAAGTAACCTTGTTCTGAGTAAATGTCTTTATGTAGGGGATTTATTTGTCTTCAGGGGGATTTCCCTCAAATGCAGAATACTTCTGTTTGACGGACGTGACGTCATCGACACATCAGTGTGTCTAATATGGGGGAAAATTTGAACCTACCCACAGAAGGTCAAAAAATGTGACTATTTCTTTGAGGACAAAAAAAAAAAAAACTCATTTAGCTGTGGCGCCTCATTTGAACACAAGAGGGCGGCCAAAAACAGCAACAACAACATGATGGCTTTATTTATTCTTCATTCAGACAACACTAGATTTCCTGATTTATAGTTTTAACTGGTGAATATTATATTTGGTAGATCTCTCCCCAAGTTCAGTTCACTGAGGAGAGTCCCAAAATCTGTGTGATTTTATTACGATTATGTTGTTTAGCTATGCTTCACTTACTGGTCTGAAGTGGGCAGAGCACAGAGCAAATGAAGATTTAAATATACATTTTTGACTAAAATTTGAATCAAGATTTTAGGGGCTTCACCACCTTACATTGTCATACTGTAATAGAATAGTGAGTAAAGCCTGTAGGGAAATGCCCATGTCCTTTTAAAAGTGGTGGCAAAAAAATACAAACTTTTGACTTGAACATTTGACCAGCAGAAGGCCACCAGGACATCGTCGTGTGGAATGAAGTGATTTAACACACGGCACAACACCTAGACAGTTTCAATACACTACAGAGACATAAATACACAGTGACTGAGCCCATCGCTTTTACGCACTATATATAAACTTATATCACACACACAGACTTTGTCTCAATCTATCATGTCCAATCCAGGAATCAGCAGGCTGATTGACTGACATTTTCCTGTTAGCTTTGTTGCACCTGATAGGGCTATAAACTACACATTTATCATTTTTATTGGTAGAAAAGATTTTTGATTTAATAATAAATAAATTCTAAGCTCCGGCCCACCTTTAACCTGAGCAAATAGTAGGTCTAATAATCGGCCAGAATAACTGAACTCAGCTGTGTGGGTCTTTTTTTAACACCAGCAGCATAATTTTACAAAAAATGCAGAAAGATTCATTAAATTTACCAAAAGCTGGTCATTATTTAAAGAAAAGGTACATCCACCTTTCTTTTATCAACTTAACAGCTATACTAGAAATGAACATGAACTAACGTTACTACTACTCTTATGTGATGGGAGCTAGTTTTGCTGACGTAGGTGGTTGGGCCAGCTAGAAGGCGTTGGCCTGTCAAAGAATACACCCAACAGGGCAAACTTGAAATTTGATTGGCTAAAGAATATGACAATCAACAACATTGTTCCTATTTGCTTAAACAGCAAAAGGATTCACTCGAAATTCTGAAGGCCTCAGAGTAGATCTTTCACCTGGAGAGAGCCTTAGAGGGGAGATCTGATTGGATAAAAGCTCTAATTTATTAAATCCACTGGAGGTCACACAACTGAGGATGCAACCAAGGGAGAGACTACCAATGAAATTACGGCAATAGACTTTTTGTAAAATACATGTGGAATTAATAAATATATTTTTCAAGAAAAAAATAAATATACCATATACACCATTTATGTTTTACAGGGAAAAGTCAGGTATTTGTATCAAAGTATAGCTAGAGAAAGTAGGCTACTCATGCTGCAGAATGACATTTATTATTCTGAATTATTGGATTATAATAAATGATGCATTATTGTGTAAGCAGTTAATGGAGGTAAGGCTATTATTACCAACTGAATGTACTGTAGGGTAGCACATATTTTAAAAACTGACCAACTATTTTTGTATAAAAATCTGAATCTGAAAACCAACTATAGCTGTCAAGTAAATGTAATTATTTTAACTTTTTGCCTTTGACATGTTGAAAAACTTAGTATAAGTAACTCAAAAATGTACTTAGTTATATTCCACGACTGGAGTGTCTAACTTGTACTTTTGTACTTTAGAGTGTATGTTTTTCACATAAAATGTTATTGAGCAGTGTTCCTTGAGATGAGAAAAGACACAGTGACAGCAGCTAACAAACAGCTGCCAAAAATCTTTATTCAGTTATAACCAGATGCCTCCAGAGTCCTCCAGTCAAACAGATCACTCTGGAGAAGGTAAACTGTACATTGAGTCAAACAACAACAGCACCAGAACGCAATTTGTCAGAAAACACAATTTACAACATGAACGATGGCAGTTTCTACACACAGAGAACGGATAAGAAAATAAAACTGATACAGGAGTTAACAGTCAGTGTGTATCGATTCTTCTTTAAGAAAAATCATTATATATTCATAGAATTTCATAATATTGTGGAAAAGAATATAAGAAAACATCATTGGTGCAATAGAGTGTAGTATTTGTGATAAAACAGATATATTGCAAGTGCTTCACGAGTTAACAATAATCCCATGTAGGCTATAGACTGAATGTGTGACACTGTCTGTGTGTAATATGATGAAACAGGCCTTGTTTTAAATGTGCAGAGAGAAAACATTCAGTTTAAACATGGCTTAGTTTGTGTGTGTGTAAGGTTTGACGGCAAAAAAAAACAACTTCAGAAATTGTACCAAATTGGCCTATAGGTTACAGTGAGAGTGTAAGACACACACTTTGATGTACAGTATAAAGGAATTGATGTTTTTGGTAAAACATTTATTTGGCTTCTTGCCGAGAGTTAGATGAGAGTATTGATACCACTCTCATGTCTATACGTTATATTTACAATATAGCAGCTGGTTAGCATAGCTTAGCATAAAGACTGGAAACAGGGAGAAACAGCCTAGCCCTGTCCTATACCAGCACCTCTAAATCTCACAAAAACATACATTATATCTCACTTGTATCTATCCAAGCGTTAGGGGGTTAGCTAAGTCAAGCTAACCTGGCGGATGCTAGCATGTAACTGCACTTTACCTATAGAAAGAAAAATAGACCCAAAACATAGTTCAGGTTAGAGGTGCTGAACAGCAGATTTTGCTACCTTCGCTTCAGATAAAGCCAGACTACTTCTTCTCCCCAGTTTCCAGTCTTCATGCTAACCTAAGCTAACCAGCTGCTGACTGTAGATTCATATTTAAGGCTCAGACATGAAAGTGGTATCAATCTTAGAATAAAATCTCGAATACTGACACACAACGACGATCGTGCTATAGACTAGAGCATTTTTTTAGTCCCTATTTGTTCTCCTGGTAAAACCTCTTGCTTGGAGACATTTCTGGCTTGGTGCAAAGAGGCACAATACATGTATTCTCTCGTGTTTGCCTCTCTCAAATCCAGATCATCCTGTTGCAAGTTAACTAAAGAAATCTCTCTTTGGATTGAGTTTTCAGATGTAAAAACCAATATTGCTTGTGTTAAACTGATCCATATGTGCCTCTTTCTTCCTACGTACCCTCCCACTTGCTTGGAACCTCCTGCACCCTCACAGCGTAGGGAAGCTACTGATTTCATGGACAGCAATGATTCTTATCAACTGAGGTCACCGATGGAGCCGGTATTACAAGTGCTGTTTTTCCCTACCATCATCAATTATTCAATGACTCGGACATAGGCGTACACAAATGCAGCCCTGCGATCCACTAAGATGCCGAACATCGTCTGTGAGCTTGACTCCCGATGCCTTAATTCCTCTGCACCTCAAACTGCTATTCAAATGCCTCAATGGAGCAGACAGAGAAGTGCACAGCATGTGTCTACAGCCTGGATAAGCATCTCTACAATCACTGCATCAAGTAAAATGTCAGTGAGCTTTAACCGGATGTAATATGAACTTGTGTTTCGCATCATAAACTGTGGGCTCCTTGCATTTAAATTTTGCCATTTGATGGAGGGTGATGCTCTGCAGATGCCAGTGTTTATGATAATGGAGCACAGAAGTTTTGGCTGACCTAAAAAGCAGCATGAAGAGGTTTATTATTCCATGTCAATGTACAAGTTGATAACACATGAGGTATGACAGCTTGCACATTGGAACATGCATTTATAGCCGCAGGAATGGCTTGATCAAGAAGTAGATGTGCACACACACATGCACAGTTAGCTTTTATGCTCACACTTTCCTCACACACAGACAAACAGGAGGAGGTGTTAATGCTACATTGAGCAGATGGGGCATACCTCGGGCGGTCATGAGAAACACACAATCCATCGTTTCCTGCTGCACACACACACACACACACACACACACACACACACACACTGCGGAGCAATGCATTTGGACCAGTAGCCCGGAGATATGCGAGCAACTTCCACCAGCAAGCTCTTCGCATCATCACAGGATTAGACCTGAAGCCACAGGGACATATGTTGAGCAGCGCGGGCACATATTGCCCCAATGACATGATCGCACACTGTTGGCTTTACACCCTTCACTCATATTGTGCCTGGTTTTGTATGTGTGTGTGTTTGTGTGTGTGTGTGTGTGTGTGTGTGTGTGTGTGTGTGTGCGCGCGTGCGTGCGTGTGTGTGTGGAGGCGTCTCGGTTGTGTGATGTGAGCTTATGTATGAGTGCAGTGCAGTGAAAGAAGTCCTGCCAAAAAGGTATTTATGAAAAATAAAACACAGGCAACAAATGTTTGCAGCTGAGATATTTAGTTGCATATTCAAATGCTTGCTTGATAAATTCCACTTGATAAATGCTGCAGTTGCTTGAATGGTGGATTGGAAAACGGGAAAGAGAAAGTGCCAATTTAGAAACATCAGGCATCTTTAACCTTTTCAGCGCAGAATAATAATTGTTATCTTATTCATCCTGCACTCATGATGAAACACCAGGCTCATGAAAACAAGGAAGTACACCTGCAGGACTCCTATGGGAGCTCATCCAGTACTTTTCTCCATATATACAGTATATAAAACAAGATATTTCAGGTAAATGATACTGATTGGAGAAGACAAATTCAGTGAGATCAGGCCAGAACCTTTTGCCTTTGTTGTGTATGAAAGTGAGAGCTTGCACATCTCCAAACAGAGTTAAATACTTTCCCTTCTTGTCCTGCCCTGTTCACTTGAACGCCACATAAAAAAAGACAAAACATTACGGGACTAATTTTGCCATTTTGAGAAACATGATTATTTGCTAACTTGCCAAGAGGTAGATAAATAAGTCAGTGTCGATCTTCTCATCTAATTCTCAGCACGTAAGCTAATAATCTAATTTCCCCAAATGTCTGTCTGTTCCTTAAAATTTCCTTAAATCTTTGAACCAAACAGATGAACTAAACGCTGCTCATTAAATGACATCCTGACCCCCTAAAAACATTTCCTGCGTTTGTCCGAAAATGTAGTGTTAACATTTTACAACCAACTGTGTCAGTAAATGTACTGTCCATGTACAGATCTGGAGAAGGACAATGTGTTGCATCTAGGATTAGTTTACAGTCTAGAAACATATATCAAACATGTACATTTAGTTTTCAAAAGGATATAAAATGCAACCTACTGTACCGGCCCTGTCAGGGTGGAGAGCAGCCGCTGCCAACTAAAGCATTGAATCCTTGTGGTTTTACCTCTTAGAGGGGTTAGTTAAAGTAGCCTATCATAAGCAATACATATTCCTTAATGTTTGACAATTACAACATGGTTTTCTGATTACACATATGAAAAATATCATCCTGTGTGTTTTCAGCAGAGGGTCGGGGAATGCTGGTGGGGGAAGTAACAACTGTGACACAAATCAGACCTCTTCATAACTCCAACTGGCACTGTTCCCATCACTGCAACACTCACTGTGAGATGCAGGCTTTAGTGCACAGCCTCCTCCAGTAATCTGTCTTCCACAAGCACCCCACTAGACTCTTGTGGGACCGGCTAACTGTTAATACACACACAACAAGGATGGGGAGAGCCTCACTCAGACTGGGACAAATTGGTCCATGCCAGTAGCGAATCACAGGTACTTATGCTTCTCTTGTACAGATTTGAAAACATATGACAGAAATGTCTTTTTGTATACCAATCTGAAGTTTTAAAAGCAAAACTCTGTCATGTGCAGTTGAAATAAAATAAAGGTATACTGAAGCAACTCTGGCTGCTCCCAACCTGTCATGGATGCCAAAGCACAAACAGAGCACATTTATATAAAGTCATGTATCTCATAATTTCCTTATTTGCATGCACATGCAGTATTAAAATACAGTTAGACCAGAGCATATAGTATAATATACTCAATATTCTAAAAAAAGAAAAGAGTAAAAATCCAGTGTGACAGTCATTGAGTTCTTGAGGTCTACATGATTGCAATCAGATAAACAGCCAATGAGATGATCCAGTTTAAGGAGAGGGTGGGTCTCTGGGTTGCATATTCATGTTCAAACTAAAGGAGCTGTGGCTAAAATATCGTTTAATCTTTAGGCTTTAATATTCTGAATAATTGCATCCATTATTAGAATACAGGCTAATGAGAGTAATTTTCTTTTCTCTCTATCCGCCTTATTATTATTCACCCACCTTCACACAAAGCAGGTGATGACTGAGCAGCTCCTGCACTAAAAACGGATCATCTCACCGTCTGTTTCACACGCGGTTTGCTGAATGAGGCTTCCTTGATTTCCCAAACATTTCTAGATTGCACCACGACAGCAATTCTTCACATTGACATACATGTATCTACAAGCCCTTGTACAAATGGGAGAGAGGCGCCATAAGTCATAAGTTTGGATCAAAAAATAGTTCACAGCAAAGAGTAGAAAAGTCATTCTTTGACGTTGCAACATCTTTCTAGAACCTAGGCCAAAGGGGCCTCTGAACGCAACTCACAGGACATTTCTTTTTATAACAAATCTTTGAATTATAGGTATAGAAAGTCAGCCCCAGGGACATTCCATCATCGGCGCCGTGGCCCTCCACACACAGTTTCTAGTCAAAAACATGGCAACTGGTGAGGTCCACTCTAGAAACTCTAGGCTTATCAAGGCACATTCAGGACTCCTGCCCTGTTCCTTCCTTCAAAGATAACCATGAGGGCAAAGCAACTCTTGGAAACCAATGCTAAGGACTTTTAAATCAACTATGTTGTCTCCCCGCCCCACTCCCCCCACATTTTGTCCTCTTTCTAACCCTACTACTCCTTTACAATCCTAAATGAAAGAATGAAGGCTGGAGGGTCCCTCCTCTTTTTATTGACAACAACATCGCCCTGGCCCCTGGATAGGAGCAGAGATTGACAGAGCTGCCCCTCAGCCTGGTTGCCATGGGAACTGGCCCTATGGTTGGTGGGATCTGGACACTTTGAAGACCCACTGCTACTTAATCTATGCTCAGGGTCGTGCAAGGCAACGCTATGACTACTCATGTGTACTCGACTGTGAAGATAGTCAATTTTTTTTTTTAAATGTACAATTTAAAACAAGTCCAATTACATTTTCACATGATGTCTGAATCCACAGATTGCCACCTGCAGTCGGACTATTGTTGAGTGGTATTTCTACAGAACACAGGAGGGTCTGCGAGCAGGTCAGATAACAACCCTGTGGGCATCTGCTTACATTTTATTGCCTGCTAGATGTGGATGACCAGCTGATCTGCAACCACAGAGCTGAAAGGGCCTCCTGAAAATCTGTCACTCTAACTTCAATGTCTGGATCTGACAGTGCAAATAAAAATGGAAATAAGTAGGATTTTTTTTGTCAGGGATGTCACATAAACAAACTGATACACACTGATACTGTAGCTTAGATATAGTGTACTGCAGCTTAATCTATAAATATTGTAGCATATAATGACCATTACTTGGATAATATAATAAGTGTCAGCCTCTTATCACAAACAAGTATTGTCATGTATGAAATATTGATCTCAGTAAGGAACAGGTACATAAACCATGAATGCTTATAAAACTGTCAACATATGAACTGCTGTTAAAGCCATCACTGTTCAGTAGCTATGCTGGACAGTAAGTGCATGGACATAGCGTGATGTGTGTGTTTGTGAGGACATATACATTGAGGGTCCCTCGTAACTCACAAGAGTTGATTATTATACTGTCCGTAGGCAGAATAATGCTATGCTGTTTTATTCAGCTCATAAATCACAGCTGAACGCTCAGCCCTTTATTAGGCGGCAGCGGAGGGGGTAAACACAGCAGAGAACAAAAGCCAGACCAGCCGCTCATTTTGAAAGAAAAAAAAAACCCTCCTCATAAGTATTCATATCACTCTCACTAGAGAAAACAAGACCGCCTATTGTGGCTCTTTGATGCCAGTTTTAATTCTGCTGTGTGAGCACACGTTTATAATGGCAGGTCATTTCTGAGCTCATGTTTAGCTGCTCACTCCCCCCAGGGTTGCAGGGCTGAGAGCTTACTTCTACTCCAATATGAATACGCCAGATGATCAGATCAGGAGGTTGATGCCATATGGCACAATTAGAGTGTCAATTTGGGAGTGAAAATATATGATCCCTCTTTTTCTGCCAGTTTAACCCAAAAGAAAGTAAATTATCCAACATCGCAAACATCTCACAACATGATCATCTGTTGGGTAAGAATGTTAACTTTTAGACTGCTAAAACTCTGTGATGTCAGTTAGGATTAAGAATATAACTACGCATCATGCTCAACAGCTAGCTGTCATGTTTAATGTATTTGGAAAAATTCCAACAAATTAGAAAATTCACTTCGTCTGGAGCTTTCGGTTGTATCACATGTAGATTGAGTTGGCTCAGTTGTTATATAAAATGAAAGAAACATATTTGAACATCTAGAGTTCCCTGACAACTGATAAAATTCAATCTACTGATGAACACTGTGAAATACGGTCAAAAAGCTCCCCAACAAGCAAGTAAATGGACCTTGAGCTGAAATTGTTTACCTGTTTCTGAGGTCAAGAATGTACTGTTTGCTTAGGCTAAACGCTGAATATTTTTGTTGTTTGGGGTATATGGAAAGCACTTCCATGCTTGCACATGAGAAATTTTACAGTTATAAAATACAAAATACACTAATTTTGAGCAAATTTAGTTTTGCCCTTACCTGCAGGACTGAGCACAACTAATGGGGAGACAGCAATGAGCACTAGACAGCAAAATAAAACCATAAAAATGGATGAGGAAGCAGGAGAGGCAATAGATTCGGGGCAACCCCCTCACTAACTCGTGTCTGGACACTTAGTAGGCTTGAGGCAGGGTGTTTTTTATTTTCATGTTCTACAGCATAACATTGTGTACAAAATGGAGTTAATATGATCTGAGGACAACATAGGAGAAACAGCACTGCATGGGAATATAGTACCTTGATTTCTCCCCTGCCGAGGCCACAGCACCAGTATTTACATTATGCACAGACAAACCTGGGTGCCTTTGAGAGCCCCTTAATGCTAACATCATCTTTATGCCATCGGCAGTGAATGGGACTAAGATAATCTCAGTACAACTAGCAGGCCAGGCCAAGTCCACAAACAAATCCCAGAGTTCCTCACTGAAGAGATGGACAGGTTTGAGAATGGCAGCAAATATCCTTTTGAGGATTTGGATTTACCCTAAACCACGGTGTGAGCTTATTTTGGCCAAATCATACTTCTTACCCTTCAGTTGGCACAATGCTGACCTAGAATCAGCATAAAGAGAGAGCTTCTTTTAAAATTAGCTGTCTGGAGATGCCACCATTTAAAATATTCAGTCTTGCCAGAACCTCTACATGATCTGAACTACAGTAGGGACTTGCTCCTGGACAGAATCTGATCAGCCAGATTTCCCCAAATACCAATGAAGGAGATGGTCCGAACACAAACATGAAGCATCACAATAATGGAGAAAGGGCAGTTGTAAGTGCATGGAGTTAAAAAAAATAAAAATAAATCCAGCCATTGATGTGTGGAGCAACAAAAACATCCTTGGACCCCAAAGTGTTGTTTTGTCAGGAGCCTGACAGGGAATCGCCACAGGCCATTTAATAACGTGGTGGAACTGCTTGGGTGGAAGGGCACCGCTTGGGGGGGTGGGGGGGGGGGCAGCTCGCATACTTTGCCTGGGGCTCCTTCACATTTATACAGAGCGCAATCACACCAAGATGTCAATCAAACTAATTGCAAGTGGGCCTGCGCGGCACCGGGAAAAGAGAATAGGAAATAAGATTTTAGGTTTTATTCAACTGCGGATTTCAACTGCTTAGCAGAGCTGGGTGGGTGATGTGAAGGAGCTCCAGGAGGGAGCGTGCGAGTCACACTCACAGAAACAAGCATAACAAGCTTGGTTTGTGGTGAGAATTATGAGCGAGTTCCCTCCTACAGTTACCCACCAACATTTCCTTCAGCAGAACATGAAAACAAAATGTATCAACAGCATATATAGCCAGGTATATATTCTATATATATATATGAAAAAAAGCAAGTCTTTTTTGCTTTGAATTTAAATGTTTTTTCTTTATGTATATATAGATTTGTGTTTTCTTAAACAATTCACATAATACAATGGCAAATTAGTTCGGCGATAATCTAAATACTTCTTACTGAAGCATCAATGTAACGGCATGGAAGAAGCACAATTATTTTTTTAAAGAGTAACTTTAAGGCTATCTCTGTAGTCGAAACAATAGTAGCCCGACAGGTTGAACCGTACATTATTTCCTAACTCAATGTCGTAGTTGAACCTGTCATGTTCATAAGGTGGCAAATGTTATGACCAAGGTAACTTGTCATAAACCTGGAGCTTAGAGAAAATACAAGAACTACATATATACATGAACAGACAAAAAAAAAAAAGACAAAAGAAGAAACACAATTTTTTAGATGCGGAAGTACTGTACTGTATATTAAACAAGCGAGTATGGGAGTTTATTAGCTGGTGTTGGTTTTGAATAATTCTGGGGTAAAATGATTGTGTGTGTGCGTGACAGAAAAGCCAAGATTTCCTTGTGCAAGCAAATTTCATATAACGCAGAGAGAATAGATGCAGGAACAGAATCACAACATTCCTGTTGGTAGAAACATTTGTAGGACATTTCTATCAATTTCAGCACATTGTAATGAAGTAGGACGCAGCCACGTGTGACAAAAGAGTTGGGGCCATTCACATCACTACAGAGTGAACATATGTCAAGTATTTGGTCTTGTGATTTTGTTTCCGGCCTTTGAGACAACATGGACGCTGAAATTCAAATGAACACATTAAAAATAACAAATCAGATATTGTTTCACCAATCCCACTTTTGACCTCATCAATTACAAGGTTACATGGCGACCACGAAGACATTTATGAAAGCTTGAGTCAAAGCTTAGCTTGCATGTTGCCAAGTGAATAAAGTGTGCAGTGCACATCAAACAACAAAGGAGTGACCTAATTAAGTGCTTATAACTTAATATACCCAAAACTCTTGGAGCAAATATTGTTCCAATAAGGGGACTAGCAACTTTTTTTTGCTCTTACTTCCTTTTATAAGTTAGGTTGGTAATGAAGAGGGCTAATGGAAGATAGAAACATTTTCAACTCAAGAAGTAACCACAAATATACCAAGTGCTCCATTACACACACATACAGTGCAAGCACCTCACTTTTGGTTTTCAGCCCTCCCCTTTGGTTCATCAAGATGTGCCTCTGTGGCATACGTAAACACAAAGATATTTTGTTCCCTTTAGGAATGTGTCAAAGTTGCTTAAGGAGGAGGGCAATCTGTCTCTCTGTATGTGGTGAAAGATGTTTATCTTTTCATGGCCTCAACGCTGCTGACTTCATGCTTCCACTGCTGTCAGGAAGGTCTTTTAACACACTTTCTTTAGCAGGTGGTCGGTAAACAGTCTTGGTTTCACCAAAAGAAAGAAAAAAAAAATACATCAACAACAGTAAACATGGTAAACAACTTTACAAAAACCAAATACATAAAGAATAAGATTTTAATAAGAGTTTTTGGTTGCAAAATTGTCATGTGTAATGAAAGAGAAGCTATTGAGACTGTGCTGTATATAGTATAAACCCAAGCTGCTGGTTTTTGATTTCTTTAGAATCACATCCCTGATAAAACAAAGAAAAGGAATCAACTGGTTAAAAAAGTGACATAGAAAACAGTTCCTGCCTTCTGTGTTGATTGTAGGAGAATACCTGTGCTGTACCTTTTATCTGGTAAATAAATGGCATGGTCCATCTGCTTCCCCTGTCTGAAAATTGTATCTTTGTTGCATTGATCATTCACCTTGGTTGTCTCTATTCCTCACTTTCTCAATATGTCAACCTGCCTTTCCTGACACATTCGCTGTACATTCGCCCAGAGCTTTCAGGAGTGAAGAACAGGCGAGGAACCGGGAGAGGATGTGATGTCAGTGATAAAAGATCACCTCAAAAAGTCCAGAAATAAAACAGAAGAGATGAACAAGTTGAAGAAACAACAAAAACTGTGAGCTTTACCTCCATGCTTTTTACTTCCAGTCTTCAAAAACCGGAGCAAAGACGATAATTCTTCTTTTGGATAAAAAAAGTGAAGAATTCCTTTTTTCTTTTGTCAAAACATAAAAAAGCTTTTGGCCTTTTTTCCGGACCCCTTCTTTGACTTGACCTCCCATTTAGAAACCAGAGCTTTACAAAACATAGAAAGATGCAACACTGAACATAACGTAAAAAACAAGAGAAATCTTTAGATCTATTTTTTCTTTACACTGTTTAGCTGCCCTGGGGTTTCCCAGAACCGGGAATGGCGAGGCAGTACTAGAAATCCTGGACTCCGCTGTCTTTTGGTTCCTTCCCCAGCTGGCGTTCAGTGAAGCGGGGGGGGTGACACGTCAGGGGTAGAGACAGCGTTTGACGAAAAGTTGTGATTTTGAGCTGAAGAAAACCAAATGCATGCAAAACGATGCCCCTTGCCCCTTTCTCTGGCGAAAGGCAGCAGTGGCCGGGGTGGTGCGCTGTGAGGTTGGTGGGGAGCGTTCAGTCGGTGAATCTCTGGCAGGCCTTTTTCCAGCGGCAGGCGGTGCACCACATGTCGCGATTCTCCATCCCGTACACCTTACGGCACTTCTTGCCCTCACCGCGAACCTTCCGACTGAAGAGAAAATCAGATAACACTGTTAATTATTATCTATAATATCATGAGCACCAGCATCAAACTCTCAGAAACCTGTAGTTAGACACATTATACACCAAACCTGTGGTAAAAAATATTCCATCAAAACAGATCTAAATTAAATGTTTTTGGAGTTGAGATACTTTAGACTAGTAATATATATGCTTGTTGAGCGTTAGATAGCTTTGGACAGAGGCAGGCTAGTGCTTTCCTTCCGTTTCCAGTCATTATGCTAGGCAACGCTAACCGGCTGTAATCAAATGTCTTATCTAACTCAAGAAAGCAAAAAAGTGCATTTCTCAAAATGTCAAACTGTTCTCCCCAGATTTTTTCATAGGAACATACTGTAGTCTTTTCTAATTGCAGCTAAACTGCCATTATCACACAACAAGGTCCTAATGTCTGAAACAGCTTGGCTCCTTATTAAAGTGGATTAAGCAGAACAGGCTGAACCAAGCTGATTAATCATGACTTCTTTTCAATTAATAGTCACTGATTTATGATAGTCAATATTTTTTCTCTGTGTTTTTCGCTCAGTAAATTTTATTGGAGTATAAAATCATATTAGATGCATTGGCTTAATATGTTGTGTCTTGGTAATATCTAATTTATACCCCAATTCGTAAATAAAAACAGAATACAATGTTTTTACCAATCCTTTTCAACCTATATTCAACTGAATAAGCTACAAAGATAATATATTTAATGTTCAAACTGATAAACTTTATTGTTTTTTTTTTTTTTAGTAAGCATATAGTCCAACAGTTTTGGAATGTTTCTTAATGTACAATTGCAAGGAAGTTAGGGATTTCATCATTTACAGTCCATAAAATCATGAAAAGAGTCACAGAATCTGGAGAAATCTCTACACGTAAGCAGCAAGGCCAAAAACCAACATTGAATGCCCGAGACCTTCAATCCCTCAGGCGGCACTGTACTAAAAACCATCATCGTTATGTAAAGGATTTTACCACGTGGGCTCAGGAACACTTTGGAAAACCACTGTCAGTTAACACAGTTTGTCGCTACATCTACAAGTGCAAGCTAAAACTCTACCATGCAAAAGTAAAGCTATTTATCAACAACACCCCGAAACATCGCCGGGTTCTCTGGACCCAAGCTCATCTGAGATGGACTGGGGCAAAGTGGAAAAAGTGTGCCGTGGTCCGACGAGCCCATATTTCAAATTGTTTTTGGAAATCATGGACGTCATGTCCTCTGGGCCTAAGAAGAAAAGGACCATCCAGATTGTTATCAGCGCAAAGTTTAAAAGACAGCATCTGTGATGGTATGGGGGTGTGTTAGTGTCCATAGGATGGGTAACATCCAAGCAATGTCTTTTTCAGGGACATCCCTGCTTATTTCAGCAAGACAATTCCAAGCCACATTCTGCACGCCTGTTTGAACAGCATGGCTTCAAAGTAAAAGAGAAGGTAATAGACTGGCCTGGCTGCAGTCCAGACCTGTCTCTCATTAAAAATGTGGGGCGCATTATGAAGCGCAAAATTTGACAACGGAGACCTGGACTGATGAGCAACATCAAGCAATAGGAAAGAATTCCAGTTACAAAGTTTCAATAATTTGTGTTTATAGTTACCAAATGCTTATTGAGTGTTGTTAAAAGAAAAGGGAATGTAACACTGTGGTAAACGTACCCCTGTCCCAACGTTTTTGGAACGTGTTGCAGGCATCAAATTCAAAATGAGTGAATATTTGCAAAAAAACAACAACAATTATTAGTTTGAACATTAAATATCTTGTCTTTGTAGTGTACTCAATTGAATATTGGTTGAAAAGAATTTGCAAATCATTGTATTCTGTTTTTATTAAGTTTTACACAACGTCCCAACTTCATTGCAATTGGGCTTTGTATGTGCATTTAGTTTGTTCGGCCTTTAATTAAAGTTAAAAAGGAAATGTCAGGTAAGACTTGGCGAGCAGTGAGGATCCCTTACCTGAGGGCAGTGGTGGCTCTGGGAGGGGATGAGAGGACGGCGATGGTCTGGGAGCGCTGTTCGCCAAAGCCATGGCTTTTACTGGGGGACACCTGAAGAGGGAAGACAGATTTGGGATTACAAGAACACAAATGTAACTACGTACAGTACCCGGCTGAGAATAAATGCTTGGTCTTGCATGTGCATTAAAGATTCCTCACTGTGGAGCCGGTGAAAGTGACGGGCGGTGACTGCCAGGAGATGCTGAAGCTGGAGCTGTTGGTGGGAGTGAAGCTGGTGGAGGCGGAGCCAGTCGTGTTACTGCTGCTGGACGGGATGGACACTGGAGCCGTGGCCTGAAGTCAAACGTCATATTTTAAACTCCAATGGAACAGTGTACGTTTAACAGAAGTGTTTTTATGGCCTCTCCAAAGCATGTTTTTCTCAAAACCTTGACTTTCAAATCATGTTTCATGTGTTTTTAACTGCTGCTTGGTTTGATAACTTTCACTTAATTTCTTTTAATGAAAACTGAGTTTCAAATAATTAATTTTTTTTTTTATTATTATTGGCAAGGCTTTAAGGAATCCTGGAGGTTGTGTAACTGGTTTTAATTTTAAGAAAGGACAAATCTTTGACAATTCTTCATTTGAACATTAGGCATGTCTAAGTTACTTTGAAACAACTTTGAATTGAATTGTAAAAACAACTGAGCCTCAAACTAATCCGTCAAACAATTAGTCATTTTTATTTGCAGTAAAGTTTTTTAAGTATCTCACATTGTAAAAACTCTTCAATTAAGCACTAATAACTGATATTGCTGTTAAAAGATATAACTACACACACATAGCCCTTACACTAATTGATGGGTTGTGTCATTATACCACCTACAAATAACTGTTCAAACATGCTGCTGTGTGCCAATTTACCAAAACTGTTAGCACAGCTGGTATGGGAGCAAGAGTACATAAGTCGTTGTGACATCAATAGTTTTTTGTAAACACTGTGACACATAATCAGGATAATTAGGACCCTGATAGTATTGTGTGAGAGAAAATATGCACATTTTGTGTAGCCTGATGAGTGTGTTGTGGTGTGTATATTGATCCTGAGAGTGCATTGATTGCGTGTGTTGTACACCGATCTTTATGTAGCCTGTGTGAGGGTGCGTTTATGTGTGTCTGTACATGTGCACACTCACTCGGCTCCCTGCGGCCTCTCACCTGGTAGGCGTGATCCGTGTGGATGAGGTAGAGTGCGCTGGGCGCAGAGCGGCTGAGCGGGGTGGTGCCACCAGCGTGAGGCTCCTTGGTGTCGGAGTACTGCGGAGGTCTGTGGGAGTCGGAGAGCTGGCTGAGAGCCGGGAGAGGAGAGGGGGGAGGTGGAGGGGGAGAGAGGACGGACGGAGACACAGGGGACAGGCTGCTCAGCCCATCGGCCACCGAGTCGGTGTTGAGCTTGATCTCTGTGTAGTAGAAGTCCTCCTCGCCATCACTGCAGTCCGAGTCACAGTTACGCCTACAAACAGATAGAGGATACAAACTGTGAAGGGTGATGGAGAGAGAGGATGGAGAAAAATTAAAACATTAAATGCCCCTTTGAATTCTAATTATTCCACTCCATGTAGAGTGTACAGCCAACTTGTCAAAGCAATCACACACAACCCCTACTCCTCTTCTACATTAATGACATTCTCCCAACCAACAAAACACCGTCATCTGCAGTTAACCAGCTTGGGACCTCAGTTTAATTGAATGTCAGTATAAATGTGTTATTCATTCAATATCATTGTTCTCCGCTTCCAACCTCTCGCCAGGAGCAGGTTGGTTACCGTGGCAATAATTCATCAGCCATTAATCTGCTGTTTTGACAATGAAGCTGGTTGGAGGGGTGAGTGAGGAAGTGAAAAAAGCTGTTTTGGAGGCTTTAAGTGGACTGCAGCTAAGGTAGGCAGTGTGTTATGTGTGAGTTGGTGTCTTGCCCCAGGTGGATGGTGCGGATGTGTCTCTGGATGCCAGCAGCGGTACTCAGCACCTTGCCACAGTTCTTCCACAGGCACTTGAACATCACCTTCATGGAGTTCTGCAAGAAGCACACAGGCGCTCATGAATGGTTTGGTGTTGACAGAAATATGTGGTTGCATTGTAACATTTGCTGTCAAGTCATGATTCCTTATATAGTAAAACATCTGTGTTTGGTTGACAATCTCATATTGACTTCCTTTATAACCACAGAGTAAGTGACAAGCAATCAGATGTATAAAGATCAACTCCCTGAGTGTTTTTTTCATGATATGTGTATACAACTCATTCACTCATTTAATTAAATCCATCTCTATATTACAAAAGGTGAGGTACATCTGGTTTTTTCCTCCAGGGTTGGTCAACCATCCTAATGTACATTATTTCAATTCAATTTCTTCCTCATTATCAGGCAGGTAGGAGAATGTTTCAGGCTTCTCAAGTGACTGCATAAGTTTTAAGGGGTCAGTTTAGGACTTTATTTATTGATTACATTTTTATCTTAAATATTTGTTTTTTATTGTGGATTTTAGAGTTACAGAAATGAAAAACTAGAAGGATAGAAGTGACACCAGTAGGTGCAATGAAAACTAATGGTTATTATAGTCAATGTTATAATTTCACTCAAAATGCTAATGTATAGATAATGAGATAATTAAATAAAAACCAGTATGGATTTAAATATTTTGAGGAGGCTGGACATGAAGCTTTTGAAGTGAAAATGCTAGTGTGTTTATTAATAAACTCAAACAACAGGCACAAACTGAACACAGATAGATACAAAAACTAAATTAAACTAAGGCAAAATAACAGCAAACAAACATAACAGCAAGTTGCCAAGTCCTTTATATCTTCCCAATCTTCCAAAGGCACTAGGCTCGTTCGAGATGAGCCAGGTCTGCGCAGAATCGATCACCGGCGATCACCGCCCGGTGCATGCCGGTTAGATTTGTGTCCGACTTGATCCCGACTTGCTCTGATGTCATGCATAAGTAGGAAACGATAATCTCACGAGAGCAAGGCGGCCGCAGTTCTGAGACGCAGGCAGCGCACACTGAAAAAAATTTGGAGTATTATTTACTTAAGAAAACCTAGGAAAGTTTTTGCACTTAGAAATTGTAAGTAAATCCTACATGGGCAATCATCAAGTAAACTTTACTTGCAGATATAAGTTTCTTTTACTAGCAAACCTCAGGTAATTTACTGATGTTTATTAATATGGTTATTGAATTTTACTCTCATTCTTTGTAAATTTTACTTAAACTCTGACTGATTCAAACTGAAAAATCTCACCTAAAACCAATGGCTTTTCAAGGTAATTTTTAAATACTTTTTCTAACTTTTATTTATGGACTATATTTAAGTAACATTTACACAACATTTTACATAATTTTTATGCAGTTTAAATTGCCTAAATTTGTTCTTAATGTTTGTTTATTGAAACAATGACTTTATAAAAAAAATGATGCAACTGTTTAATTTAACAACCCGTTTATTTTTCTCAAGTGAAAAAATAATTTTTTCAATAAAACATTTTCCAGCAAGTTTGCATGGCAAAGCAACAACAAGGTATAGTTCACCCCAAGATGATTTTTGTTATTATTTAATTACCCTTTGTCTATAGAAGGATTGGTGAGGTTTTGTTAACATCCGTGTTCTGCGAGTTTGAGAGACGTTTTTTCCACTCAACATCCAAAAATAAATCAATAATCAATAAAATGTCTCCATACTGCTTGTCTGAGGTAATCCAAGTGTCCTGTAGCTCACACATGCCAAGACGTTTGTAAAAAACATTACAAACTTGTGTTTTCAGCTTTGTTTGCTCTGGATTACTTCAGATGAGCAGTATGGAGACATTTTTGATTCATTTTTGGATGTTTGAAGCCAAGTTGCCGTTCACTGTAGTTTTGTGAGAAACAAACATCTCGGCAAACTCCCAGAAGAGCATGAATGTTGACAAAACGGGGGTGAGTAGATGATGACAGAAATTTCATCTTAGGGTGGCTAAAATGACCCATTGAAAATGGCTCCACGACCCACCAGTTGAGAACCTCTGGTTTAACTTGAAAATGCTGATCTAACTTATTTTCTTTTGTCCCCAGAAGTTAGCCACTCTACATGGCCACATGTTTAATACAGTGCAACAAGTTAAAATAAAAATTACATCATTAAAATGAGAGAAAAATAAGAAAAAAGACAAATAGCCACAGAAACAACTGTGCCATATTTTTCTTTTAGCGCCCTCTTTGAAAGGACAACTCAGGGTCAAACATGTGCATTCAAGCTACAAGCTTGTTTCGCAGAGACAGGATTTTCGGGGACAGCTTAAGGACATCAAGTTCTAGAAGAAGCTTTTGAAAAACTTCAAAAGTGTACTTTGTTTTTGGGGGGTAACTTAAGTTCATGGCATAAATGATGCCCATGAGCAGGAGACAGGCTTTTGCAACACTTCCACAGTTGTCAAGTACCTCAGTCCCTTCAATAACAATCGACACATCAGTGTTGGATGCACCTTCATCTTCTTCACTTGTGTGGAAGACACAGATCCTCAGGACTAGCTCAGCCTGGTCCTCTTGAGCTTCCTCTCTGCTGATATCCTGTAAAATATATGTGAATCCATGTTCAGGTGCATAGTACAGCTTAATTTTTTATTCAAGTTATAGACTAGTGTCAAAAATATCAATATTTCAATACTTATCGATCCTAAACATTTAAAATAATTTCACTAACATTATTATATTAGGAAGTTTAGAAATTTAGTCTTTGAATCATACAAAAGGAGGAGGTGTATATACAGACAGAAATAAATCAAACTTCATCTGAACTAGATTTTCATGTCAGTATAAAAGTTAACTTAAAACTAAGAATGAGAGGTACCTAGGTTTTTAGATTTACCTTACATTAGCCGTTCAAATCAAATACTGTAGCAGGAGAACTTTTCCGGTGGAGGCTGTAAAATACAAAGAAATCTATTAATGCATCATACTCAAAGTTACTTTAATGCCAGGGATAATGGAGAAGCAGCATTTCTTGGGCTATATTCATATCACTAGAATAGATATAACATCAGATTGTCCTTTCAACTTTTGTATACATTACATTTTATGTAATTTTTTTTACCTGAATAGCCAGATGGCTTTGCTTGTGACACAGCTTGCTGTAGTTGCTGCTTGAGAGGGCATTGTGTCAACTGTAGAAAGTTGTTGCTTTGGGCTTAAGGACGAAAACACAAAGAAAAATACATTAAAACTACAGAATCATGTAACCAAAATAACTGTGCCACTGTCAAACCAATGTATTTTTTATAGTATGCTGTCAAAATATTTGAAAATATCGCTCCGATCTTAAAAATTACACATCTTTCATACAGAATCGGAACCATTTCCACATATGTTAAATCTTAAATTAAGAAAATCCTGCATTTTTGCCACTGTGATTCTGTTCCTCTCCTCAAAAAAGCAGTAGAGCATTGCTGGTCTAGATTCACGTTGTTGAGAGAGAGCTGTGTCATATGTATCAAGAATAATGCAGAATCAAAATTTAAACAGTATAAACGGAATCAGAATAGAGAACAATGAGGCTTCATATCAAATTATAAGCAAAATATAGACGAGGGAATTAGAAATAAAGGGATCCAAAGGTGATGGTCCTTAGGAAGCATGTGGAAGCAAATTATAACAGCAAATGTTTTTGGATAGATCATTTTGATTTTTTCAAATTCCCATAAATTAATCTGAATTTCAGATACTTAAGGCTAATCAGTAGCTCTACAACAACTAAAAAAATGGAAACTGCATCATTTCAACAAGTGGTGGTTCTTTTAGTTGAAATATGACACATATAAAGCATTTTCATATATGGAATAAAAATATAAGAATCAAATCTGAAATGCCAATAAATTAAATCATATTTAACATGATAAATGTGAAAAGTCTCTCCTGTCCTCTGTTTGCTCTGCAGATGCATAGACTGTCTCAGTAAGATTTTAGATTTGTGGCAAACTAAGAGTACACTGCAAAATAACAAAAACGATAGCTTCCTCTTTAGCTTATTTATAATAATTAGCATCAAGGTTGTGGTGAGGTCTGGCAGAGGCTGCTGTGAAGCTCGGCCTCTCCAACCGACCTAGAGACGCTGCAGATATTTGAACGTTTTTTTCTCCTCCCTTGCCCGCTCCTATGTGTAGCGTTTGTGTACTCTGTCGTTGCCTTGTGTTAATTGTGCAAAGAAAACTCTAATCATTTTTGCAAACCCGCCATTTATTCACAGCATCTAGCGAAGGATTAAACATAGTCAGTCCCGGTTTACACACACACACACACATACATAATGTTACGTCTCACTGCAAGTACAAAATAAAAAGAGGTTAGCTGGTTAGCTAGCGACACATTATATAAACAAATAAAGAAAACCACCGTCAACTTTACATTGAAAGAACGTGCTCGACTGTTCGGGAGCTATACGTTTCATAAACAAAGTAATTGTATAGAACTAAGATAATTAATAAAAACGATGGTGGAGCTGATTACTTGTGCACTTACCAAAGGGACAGCAAGGTGTGACTGCTGTACCCGGGTGCACGACCCAACTCACAGGTACGTTGCGTTTAGGGACCGTAGTAAAATTAAGCTAGTGATACGTGATGTGGGTTCATGTTATATTTTAACTCCGTTACATATGCAGGAAAAACCCTGAATGACTTACCTTCAAGATGATTGAGCTGCTCCTGCCTCCATTAAACCTGACCGCCGTCGTCGTCTTCTTGTGTTTTGGCGGACAACGAAGCGCATGCGTCCCGTATGCGCGTCACAAGGCGCATGCGCGGATTCAAAACACCCAACACTACCAAAACTTACTTGGTATTTCTAAGTTCATGTTCAATGACTATGAAACCTTTGAATATTATGTGAAAAAACATAATAAAACGTACTCGTCACATACAGTTTATTTATTACATGAATGACATATATAGTTTTTACTTGAATAATTCCAGTTCTCACCGATACTTACAATTAGAAAATAAAAATTGTGACAGTTAGCCTAATAAATATTACTACACCACAAAATCATTTTTTTCAGTGCAGTTGCTTTTCACCGACTGCAAAACCCAGGCGGACCCAGAGCATGCTGGGAAACGCTGGCCTCTCAGCTGATTGATTCACAATCGACTCAACACAATGACATCTTGTATAAACTTTTTATTAATTTTGAATCGGAGGGATTTAATTGCTATTTGTCTGATTTAAAGGCTTATTCTGTATAGAACACATGTTGTGTGGCTGATAGTTACAGTTTGAAGTCAGAGAGACTAAATCTGTTCAGATCACGGACCACCTACATTCTGTTGTTAATTAACATCAGCAACAGTTCGTATGTAGAGCATTTTGAGAGTTACTCTGTCATAATTAAAACAACTAGAGTGTGTACAAGCTGATATGGGGGTCGGATAACATTTTATTAAATCAAAATCGCACCAGTGTTTTTGTCACTTCCTGTTCAGCCTGTTCAGCCTGTTCAGCCTGTTCAGCCCGTTCAGCCCGTTCAGCCTGTTCAGCCCCTGCTGCTGCCGCCTGCTCTCATCCACTTTACAGGCGAGACGCATTTCATCTCCAACAAGCCTATTTTTAACCTCTCAACCGCACCCAATTGGACTCAACCACCTGCACAGATGATTATAGGTTGAGCTAAACTGAGAAAGCAATATTAACACTCTGTATCTGAAAATACCATTATAATTAGATAGATCAGTTACTGCTGATATTAATAATTATACATATATGTGAACCCACAACAATAGGAACCCCAAATATTATAAAAATGTCATCCACATCCATAACTATCCTACCTATTGTTCTACACCTAAGGAGTGCTCAGCCCCTCATGACTCAATAAGGCACACCTGCATGCACTCTCCTTAATTAAGCTGGTGAGCAGCTGATCTACCCCCCCCCACACACCACAGGCAGAACCATAGCAAAATATGATGAACCCATAAACCAAACATGCCTATGTCAAATAACAATTTATCAAATAAACTAAAACATTACACTGGAATTAGAGATTAAGCAGAAACAAAACATTGTTAATTTTGGGAACATAAGCTAGTGAAAAATTAAATTTCAATTAAATTTTATTTATAGCATCAAATCATAACAAGAGTTAACTCAAGACCCTTTACAGATAGTGTAGGTCTAGAAACCCAGGCTTTTGGTAGGCGGTGTCTGACGGTGCCGGTTGGGGGTGTGATGAACAGTGGCAATAATAGTCATAATAAAAGATCGATAAAAAGGCAGCCTTTTCACACTCACTATGCCGGGAACTTAAGTATCTCTCTCAAAAACCCTCAAGCGGAACACACATCAGCTGCGTTGCACTGCATTCTTTTGATTTGTAAAAACTGATGCCCACAGCACACAACAGATGTATCATACAGACAAAAGAAGTGGGTGAGGTACAGTAGCCAGGATGTCCAGACTTGGGGAGTGAAAGTGATAAACCTGAGGATTTTCTAGGGAGTTGGCATGCTGCATCACTGGGAAACTGGACAGCAACATATCCTGGGGAGTTGCTGCGCATTATACAGTATAACATCAACTTTTTGCTCTCAAAGACATTCATTCACATGCTTTATTTTTCTATTTATAAAACCGAAGTCTATAGTATTTTTGTGTCAATATTTTATTATTTTTATAGTCATCTTAATGGTGAAGTGTGCATTAAAAGGGTGCTGCATATTTATAGTATTTGTTCTGCTAACGATAAATGTGGCTCATGTTTGTCGTGTCATATTGACAATGCTGTCAAACTTCAATTCAGTAAAAACTTAATATTCACTGCACACTGGCAACAAAGGTATTAAACAACTTGAACTGTGTGAGGACTTCTTGTGAGCGGGTGAGACTCCTGTATCTTTAACCATCTAATGTAATTACACCACTGGCCTCCTAGCGAGACTGTCCATTGTTTATCATGGAGCCTTGTGTGCTTTCTCCCTGCCCTCATGCTTACCTCACTCTGAGCCATTATAAATGGTCTTATAGGCCTGTCTATCAAACTATTGTTGAGGGGGGATTTAATTTTTAAGAAACGCATGCACAAACAACAAGCATCTGTCCCCCGTGCATTGTTTTGTCTTTGGGTAATAAAAGCCTGTTTTGTGTGTCATCGAATGTGTGAGTGTGTTATTCCCTTTTAAATTTCAGTTAATTAAATGGGGAGCTCCAAACAGTATTGTCTTGCCAAGAGAAGAGCGAGAGCACAAGAGGAGCTTGTAGATAATTTAATGTGAAACCTTGGCATCGCATATATAGCACGTGTGAGTGTGTGTCTGTGTGATTATGTAAGTCAACGACATTGTTATCCAAGCATATTAGAAAAACAGTTTTTGTCTCCATCCGCACTCTATTCTCTCATCCCTTTTTGTGTCCCTCTCCATGCCCGTCATTGTGATAAGTGCCCAATTAATATAATATGATGTAGTGATGTGGAGATGACAGTATAGTACATTAATAGTATGTGGAGCTCACCCAAGAGTCTTTATCGATTTTAATAGGAAACATGAAGCCGGCAAGATCTTTATGTTTGCTTTAGCGGGTATGCCGCTGCAGAGCGTCTGCATGTGCAGGCTGAGAAGTAATTATGAAGGACAGATCTTTGTGTGTGTCTGGGGGAGGACACACAAAACACACATAAACAAACACGCACACACACACACACACACACACACACACACACACAGAGCAAGGGGAGAGGGGTGCAAAAATGGAGAAGAAAGGGGGAGACAAGGAAAGGAGGAATAGAGGGAGTGGGAAAGATCAGCAATATACATCTGAAAAATAATAAATGTGACTTAGCTGTGGATGTGATGAGCTCAGACAAGTCAAAAACATCTGGGCAGCAAAGACATAACTAACACTGAAGAAAAAAGGCTGTGTGTCCTTTCCTGTCCCATTTTTATCTCTGCCAATCAAACAGTCAGAGTCTAAACTATATCCGTAACCTCAGAGCTTAATATTACAGTGTGTTAAATGCTGAAGGAGGGAATCAAGCAGCTCATGTACAGATATGACAGCTTCTTATTAAGAAATCTACCTGTGTTAAACCCCTTTAATATGTGACTCTGACAGCTCCACACTGAAATAAAAGACATAACTGTTGTGACTGTTTCTAAACCTCCTAGGGCACAAACGGTTATGACCATAGAAACTGAGGATTAAGGAAGTAAAATGTTTTTGTTTTTTTTCCTCACTAAAGCCACTTAGACCTTCTCCATACCAAGATAGCTTTATCTGAAATGGATATTTGTCTCTTCGGTTTGGCCTTCTACAGTATCCACAATAAACCATTTCTCACACTGCATTTTCAAAGCCCAGAACAATCCTTTTTCACAATACTGGTTTTAGTCTGAACGGGAGAACATAGCTTTTGTAAAGGTAAGTTTTGTAGCAATAATGTTAAGAAGACAACTTCCTGTTGCCTATTTATATGTCAATATAGGTGCTCACACAATAAAGGAGGTTTAGTAATTATCCTGCATCTACTGTATGTGTTTTTCCGACATCTTAGTTGTTTGGAGGATTTTTGATTTTGATGGTTTGTGTGTAAGGTGAATATTTGGACAAATGTCTTATGTGTATGTTGTTTTATGATAAACACCATGAAATAGTTATTTGATTGATGTCTCAGTGCTGATTGCAGGAAGGCCTGATGATATCTGGTGTTTTGGTGTGGATGAACTAATTCACCAAGATTGTTTTCAGAGTACAGAAGCAGAACTGGCCTTTGACTTGTCTAGCGTATTCACCTTGCGCTTGCGAGGGATGGGCTCATCGAAGAGCAGGCTGCTGCCGTCTTGCTCATCTAGGCTGGGGTCTTCAGGCCCTGCAGGGCAGGATCCCACACCACCCACACTGGACACACGGAAGGGCTTAAAGCTGTCGGCCGAGAGAGGTGGAGAAGGTGTGGAAGGGTTGGACTGGTCACTAGGGGCAGACCAGCTCCAGTAGCCCCCTGAAGAGCTGTTGCTCGATGGGGTGAAGGGGCCAGCTGAGCCGTTGTCCTTCCACGAACCACTCAGACCTTCTAAGACGATGGAGGTGAACAGAAAGGGGATAGGGTGGAGGGGAAGGGGGAATAAAGGAGAACAGGGAGAATAGGGGAGAGGAAGAAAGGTAGATTATTAGAGTAAATCTAACAACAAATCCAACTTATTGAGTCAGGTTTGTAGTTGATACAACCACAGCAAAATGTGTTGGCGTTCCTCTGACGATGATGGGAGATCAAGACAGTTTAGATGGCTTTTTTTGCACTTCACACAAAAAACCTCCCAGCACTACTGCTGTCAGTGACACAGAAGGAAAAAAAGTTTACTTTCTTGTTCTGTGCTTCCGCAGAGACACTTTCAAGGTCTTTTATTTTTTGGATAAAAGAAATGTTTCTTTTGATTGTCAGCCACAAAAGGTATTTTACTTTGAGAAGGATGAGGCTTGGGGAAACTTTGGAGGGTGTAAAGTGTGTATTAGAAAGTATGTATGTATTCTGAGGGATGTGTGTGTGCGATTCAGAGAGATTAAGAGTTAAGAGCAGACCTGCTTTCTTTGGTTTAGTGAAGCTGCTTCTTGGTGGGGTGTCTCTCCTCTGAGTCTTTCTTTACTACATGTCACATTAAATAGGAAGTATCCCACCAACATTAAGAAAGCTGTTCTGAAATACATTTGGATATGTGGTACAGAAATACAAAAAAATAAGAAAACACCTTTTAATGAGAGTTAGAACTAATGCAATCATATGACAGACTATGAGAATTAAATGTCAACCATGGTGCATTGCTTGGTGCACATTGCATTAGAACCTACTGTGTGTACTGATGTGAATGCACATTGGATGATCTCCAACTTGTCTGCATGGGTGTGACATCTGTATGACTACATTTAAATAAAACTGTACAGTTGGTATTTAAAATCCATTTGCATGTGAGCAAGATGTATGAGATGTACATTTAACATCTGATTGCATTGTGTGTGTGTGTGTGTGTGTGTGTGTGTGAGACTGTGATAAAAAAGCGCAAGGTGGTTGGAGGGTTGGCTGCATGTCTGCTTGGTTAAATAGACGGTTGTTTGGTTGCACAGACTATCTGAATTGTTGCATGTGACTGCAGTTACGAGGCACTTTGGATTTCTCACCAACATGTATTGGGTGGCAAAGATCCACCCTCATTGTGCTCTTCTGTGGATTTGCAGAAGTAATTGATGAGAGAATACTAAAGCACAGCAGGTGGCAGTAATTTATCAGTCCGTTTTATGGTTGTGTGGAGGCTCCACGCAGAACTTTTGCCGTAGCCTACGTAAGTGGCCTGATGTTTATACTTGTGTGCTGGTGTGTGCGTAGAGCCGGCATTTGTGTGTGCGTGCGTGCGTGCGTGTGTGTGTGTGTGTGTGGGGTGGGGCGGGGGAGTGGGTGATAGCTTTGGAAAGAGCACCGACTCTAGAGTCATAGTGAGAGAAACAATGTGTCTCCCCTGTGTTTTCTGACCAAGGTGGGAAATATGTAGCAGGAAAAGTTAACCCTCTCCTTGATTTAATGTTGTTTATGGAGAAGGAGAACCAGAAAATTAGTTGGGGGAAATGCAACGCTCCAAGCCACAGCCGAGCGGCGTGTATCGCTGCGACATGTAGTTAAATTTTTTGAGAGGTGCACGTCAGGCGTAGGGTCCAGCGTATACGCAGAGTGGTCTGCGGGGGTACGGCGTTGATTCTACGCACAACCATAAAATGGCCTTAAGCTTCCACACGCATTCACAAGATAACAGCTGTGAGGGAACAAAAAAGCTGGGCTTCTTTTTTCATAATTATTCTGGAAGAACAAATGATCCATCAAACTCAAAGATTATTTTAAAGCATTTTGTATTTGCCAAAACCCACTGTGTCAAAAGGCCATCCCCCACTTACTCAGTTGTTAGCTGTAATACTCACCATTGACTTTAACAGGTGGACTTCTGACCAGGGGGCTGGTGGAGAGGGTTGTCAGCACCATGGCAGCCGTCACCTTGTCCATGTCCACTTCCTCCTCTGACCGTCTGTGAAAACATAACCGAAAAATAGAATTTTACTGAGCATACATTATCATTATATACACACCATACACACATATGCCAATGTATAAAGTTGGACATGAAGTGGGCAGCAAGAACACAGTAAGTGTGTGTCTTCTTCATTTCCCTCCAAATGTTTTCAGACAAGAATCGGGCCTTCTAGTCTAAAACTCACTAATTTTTGCTTTTGGCTGCAATGACTACAACATAAGCTGCTAATTACATTTAAGTTTTTCATTTAAATATACTTTACAGGTGATTGATACAATTCTCAGATAGCACTGTACAGTTGAAATGCTGCTATACAAAATAAAAATAAAAAATGAATGTAAAACTAAAGTAGACTGACTGTGGATCTTGTATTCAATCCCTAAAGCCTGTATTATTAACACAAGCTCAGTGCTGCACAGCAAACACACTAGCCAATCCATTTGACAGACTAACTACACACAACACATATTTGTCTCTTCTAATTGGTGCGTGTCAAACACGTAATAGAACACAGTTGTCTTCATCCTCTCGTGTTTTGTTCCTGAGCAAGCAAGGCTTTGAAGCCAAATGGTCAAAGTCAATTCTATTACTCCTGCTGCCTTGAAAAAAAAAAAAAGAAACATCAGCCATCACCAAGTTTTCACAAATACTAAGATCAAATGGTTATACTGCATCTTAATTGGTTTAAATCCAGTACAGGCAACAAATATATTGAAATAAAGAACCCATCTTTTACCCTCCTTATACCTGTCAAACATCAAATAAATACTGACTTAGAAGGTAGCCAATACAAGTTATATAAAATCTGTGAGATAATGCAACAATTATTCTCCATCAGTACATGTATCTGTAGTTACCACTCATCTACAGTACTCTTACATTGGTTGCAAGTGGCATGTAAAAAGAAATCCTGCCCACATGTTTATTAGATCCTTAAAATTAAGTCTGTACTGGATAATGGCTGATTCGTTCTAATAAATGTGCACAGCAAAAACAATTTGTGCAAATAAAGCATCGAAAGCCCACTTAGATTACAGATGTGGGAGTGAATCTAGAAACCTGCGTCTTACATATAATTAAATAATTAAAAAAAACAATAAAATAATATAAAATCAAGAAAAGTGGCCATATAAGTAAACACAATACCCAACACCCAGGAACACACTGGCTGTCACAAGAGGGCTTGGGCTGTGATGACTACATTCACTGCATCTGTGTTGTAAGGCAGGAAAAAAAAAACATCCTACGACAGCAGACAAACAAAAGGCAAAAGGATCCTCAGTTGTGTTGCAGTCTGGTGCAACATCCCACTGTAAGCATAATGGGAAATGGGAGACATGTGTCACTGCCCCTTTCACTTGGGAAACAATTCACACCCCAACAGGACATGACCTAAAGCATACTGTACAATCAAAACCAACAGCAGACAGGCTTAAGAAAAACAGTGTCAAACGTGTTGAGTGGCCCAGTCGTGACTCCCCATGTTTATTTTTAGAATGGCTTTAAGGCACAGATGCTACCCATCTAATTTGAACAAGCTTAAACAAATCTAGTGAAAAGGAAAGTGCCTAAATCTATGTGTCAAACTAACAAAGATGTGCTGACAAACGTTATTCCCCAAAGTAGTCACTCAATTAGGTTTAAATGAGACATTTCTGACTCTATAATGATTATAAGGACAGTAGATACATCTCATCAAACACTTAGTAGAGTATTCATTATGGATCATCTAACCCACTTTGAATTAGGGCTGAACAATGTTGTGTTTTAGCACAGACATCGCGATGTGCGCATGCGCAATAGTCACATCGCAGGACGTTGCGATGTTGACGCTAATTCTTTTTTGCTGCTTGATAGAAAAGTAAACTTCCACCGTTCTCCTTTTACATGATTATACCGTCCGAGCCTTCCCCTTTAAGACAGGTAGTGGGCAACGTGTGTATGTGACGTTAGTCCGACGGGGTTTGTTATGGGAAGTGAGGCTCTCCGTGTGTAGATAAGGACCGTAGGCAGCAGCTGCCACTGACAGTGATGCGCGTAGTTTTCGATGGGTAGTCAGTGAAGCTACAGTAGTCAGTGTCTTATGTTCGCTGCAAATACGAACTAAATCACCTGATTAATGCAACATAATCACAACGTCTCCCGGCCCTTTCCCCCCCGCAGAAAGCTGCTACCAGCCAGGCTAAAGCTAATATAGTTAGCCTAAAGAAACAAGGGGTCCGTCTGTCCGAACTAACGTTACGGGTCGGAGCTGCGACACTGGAAACGTAACACTAATCTGCTACAGAAGTCTGTGTCTGATCTAATGTCATTTCCACTGATTTAATTGTTCTTGGATCCACAGTTTGTTGCTAGTGCGCGTGACATGCAGGTCTGATCAACTTATCAAACAAACGCTGGCCCAGCTAGCCGACCACAACCTGAAATTTAGAGGAAGCAACATGCAGTCATTGTCATTCACGTTAGGCTGGATTGATTATTATATGAATATAATGGTGTCCATCACCATCGCTAACTTGCTTTGGTGTTGGTAAAGCATTAAAGTTAAACAAAGAATGGTTCATTTTTTTTCTTCTATGTAGATGCACTCATAGCAGTAGTCTAGAATGATTTATTATTTCCAAATAGAGCTATTTAGGTCACCTTTTAAAAATACTTTTGCTTTTTTCATATTGCAACATATATTGCAGGGGAAAAAATATCGCAGTGTCAGATTTTTCCATTATCGTGCAAGCCTACTTTGAATCTACCATGTCTAGAGTAAATCTTGTCCATAATAGGTAACACAGGCGGTAGAGAATACAGCACAGGGAAGCAGAACAGATCTTACTGTTTTGGCAGTTGTATTGAGAACAATTTCTTTGAGGTTTTCTTTTTCTTTTTAACTAAAACGCTCATTGGCCCAAGTTGACACTTCTCCTAAAGAATTTTTATATACATACTTATGACTCTTTATGATTTTTATATATTTTATATACTGTTTTGTTGTCTAAACATTTATATTAAATATAATAGATATGTGGTCATACATCTATAAAAACAACATGGCAATGGGTAACAAATAAAGAGAGTTAACTTCATTATAATTTTGATTCATTTGTAACAGAGCAGTGATCTGATACAAGCTACATAATGTTAACAAGAAACCATTATGAGACCGCAGCCCTTGGCTGCGTGTCATCCCCTCTCCCCCCCATTTCCTGTCTTTCTGCACTAATAAAAAAAAAGATTAAAAAAAGAATAATTATAAAAACATTGCACTGTAGTTAAAGTTTTGGACAGACTCTTAAACATTAGGATCATTTTCAATAAATTACATTTTCAACATTAATGTAAAGCCATTAGAAGTGTATTAACTTTACAGGCAAAATGGAGATTGTTTTTCCCTGTGAGAGCTAACAAAGAAAGAGCCTCAGCCTCCATTAGCTGAGTCTAATTTATTACCCTTTTGTCTGTTGTATATGATGTCATTACAGCCTCCACATAAATCAAAAAACGAAGCTGCGTACAACTGCCACTTTCACCCATAACCCCCCACCCTACATCGCCGTAAAACAACTTCCTAGTCACCTTGGGAGGCCATCATGTGACTGTAGGTATCAACTCCATGGCAACCGAGACAGACAATAATTAGTGGGTGCTTTGTCTATCTTGAAATATGAAAGACTAAATCTCAAAAAAACACATTAGGAGGACTAATAATTAAGATGTGATTTATGAGAGGGAGAGGAAGAAAGAGCAGGAAGGGGAACTTCCCCAAATTACATTTGCCATTAGTGGTCTTATCAAACTTAGTTTTGGTCCAAGTGCTTATAATGGCTATAATTAACACACACCAAGAGCATGTGTGTGTGTATGTGGTAGACAGACACATAAAATGCATGATGTGACAGTAGACGCAGTAGGAGGGTTAATGGATGGGTAAGTGAATTCTGACTAACGAGGTTCATTTGTTGGCATGTTCGTGTCGCTCGTATGCTGTATGCATGTTTTGATATTCTTCACTAACTTGCAATCAAAACATCCTCTGATATCGGATCCCTGAGCCTTCCATAATCATGTTGGTATAGCTTCATCACCAGAAAACTAAAGTAAAGAGCTTGTTTACTAAAGCTCTTAAGAAAATCCATTCAAGTAGAAAATATACTCTGCAGTTTGCATACAATCAAACTGCTGATATGGCCTGTGTTTCAGGCTTCTGCCTTAACATGGTGTGGATGAGACAACTACTATTGTCTTTAATTGTGTCTTAAAATGGATAGATATCTATTAAAAAAATTAAACATCGTCTGATCATTTAATAGCCTTGACCGAGTTTGAATTCGACTTTGGGATTTACCTCTGTGAGGGTGTGGAGATACATAAAACAACAGCTCCCTCTTCAGGGGTTCTGATGAGTTAAGTGGGAGATCTGGCTATGTGTGTGTGTGTGTGTGTGTGTGTGTATGTGTGCGTGTGTCAAAGTCTCCATAGTTGTGGGGGACGGGCAGCAGTGTACAGTTTCAAACTAAAAACTGGGCAGGGAGAGAGACAAAAACAGAGGATCAAGTTACTGTGGCCATCTAAGTTTGACAGGTAGATGTTATTATGATCCAATGAAATGTGGGCCTGTTTTTCATAATAATTTCAGGTTGAGTTTCATGTTCTGGATGGACAAATTGCAAGAGGGTGCAATTATTATATTATTTTTTTTTTTAAGAATAAACCTATTGCTAAGCAATTGCTGTTTTACCTGGATGGTGGATACATAACTTCTATCTCTGTTTCCTCCGTGCCACATTAATTGGCCAGGCCTAGGCCTGCTAAACACTCACTCACAGCTGTAAGCAACCCAGTACAACCACAACTGCCCGAGCAGCCTGGGGAGCAGTTGGGAGTCGAGTGTGTCACTCAAGGATACCTCAACAGTGGTCGAAACACTAGAGGTGGCTATTACCCTTAATATACCCAGAAAGCCATCCCATGTTCACTTTTTTGAACTTAAATGGTTAAAAACTGAATTTAAAGATTCCCTAGAATGAACCCAAGGGAATCTTTAAGTGAAGCCACAGTACAAATCGTGCCTTTGAAACAAATAATTTATCAGTACTTATCCTGGTACAGCACTTGGCTGCCGGCACACCACAACACCCCTCCACTTAAAGCTAATGAGAGGAAACTTCTGCCCAGAATCAACAAACTAATCGCAGGTCAAATTCTTCACAAGTTCAGATACACATACACAACACATTTTAAAATTTAAATCTTTCTTACAAACCCCTTCTCCAAACTAATTCAAAGTAAATGGGCCAGGGTAAATCTCCACACAGACAAACAGGTAACCCCCTTGTAGCTTTTATGTCACCCATTACCATCAATCAGTTATAATGAAGACAGCTGAAAGGTGCGGTGGGCTACGGGAATTCCTTTGAAACAGAGGCCAGTGCTGCCCAGCACACCCCTCACTCCTACACTCTTCTGTCTGTCTCTTGCTCCTCATCCTCCCTGCACCCCTGCTGGACTAACTTTGAACTCTCTCTGCCTCTCTCACCCTTGCTCACTTTCCCTCCCACACTTTGAGCGTTTTTGACTTTTGTTGCTGCAATATCATACTATGAGCAAAGTGAGTGAGCAAGACAACAACAAGGAGAGTGTGTTTGTCCGTCTCTTTTATGGTGAGCAGTGCAGGGAGGTCTACTCGTTTATTACGGTCACTTGACTCTTGACTATGACATTTATTTCCTCCACAATAAGCTTCTTCTATAAATCAGAAAGCACCTCCTATACCATGTTCTTATCATATCTTTTCCACTCTCCTTCACACACACACACACACACACACACACACACACACACACACACACACACACACACACACACACACACACACACACACACACTTTGTCTCACTATCTATCTTTGTGGGGACCCGCCATTGACATAATGCATTACCTAACCCCTTACCCTAACCTTAACCATCACAACTAAATGCCTAACCTTAATCCTTGCCCTCACCCTAACCCTAACCATAACCTAATTCTAACCCTTATACTAAAACCAAGTCTTAACCCTTAAAAGGCCTTTTAAAAGTTGTGGGGTCCATAGCTTTGGCACCACAAAGCTATCAGGACCCCACAAGAATACTGTATTTCCAGTTTTTGGACCCCACCAATGTAGTCAAACTAGAACACACACACACACACACACACACACACACACACACACACACACACACACACACACACACACACACACACACACACACAGACACACACAGACATCAAAAGGAATCTGCATATGACACAGGGCTAACATGCATGAAGGGCACAGCTTTTGATTGGCAGATGTGCATTAAGGGACACACAGGATTTTTCTTTGACGTGCTTGTGTGCATCTTTCGGGCTCTATAGATGTTACAGAGTCCTTTGTTGGAAAACATATATACCAAAAACTGTGTTTCTATAAAAGCTGAGAAACATGCAAATGGGCATATTATAGAATTGTGTTGCCTATTTAATTTCCTGTAAAGTGTGTATGTGTGAATTCTAGACCTACACCTATGACACACACAAGGGTGTATGTGAGGTTTGCACAGGTGCTGCCAACAGCTGCAGACTGGTGTTTGCCTTATTGTAAAGCTGAGCACATGCGTTATGAGAAGGGGACATTTTATGGATGCAATAGGAGTTTTACTGCACATGAAGGTGATGTACAAAATTCTTACCGCGGTTGAAAAGTAAGAAATTCCCGCGATAGCACGGTATAGGCCTGCACGAGTCAGGGAAAATATGAATCATGCTTAGAATTGATATCACGATTTTCTGCCACAATTTTTTTTCTCGTAATGTTTATTGCACACAATATTGATTTTTTTGGCACCTATATCACATTGCGCATCACCAGAAGCCTGCAAAAATAGAAGCTTTAGTAAAGAGATGGGAGAGCATTGCAGTGCTCGGGAGCGCTTTAACACCTATTACACAGTCTATGTTTAAAACTCACAGAAGAAAGTAGTAGCGTTTGTGATGCAGTCGGCTCATAAAATGTAATGAGAATCAAAGTTTCTTTAAAAGAAAAAAGTTCTGAACGGGTGAATCGAGATTGTGATTTTATAAAGATTAATCGTGCAGGCCTAGCGCGGTATACCGCAACCCCCTTACGAAAGTAGCGTATGTTAGAGCGAGAATGGCAAGGTGCATTAAGTGAGTGACGTTCAAGGAGGGTGGTGATGGCGGTGACAAGCGAAGACCAGCGGTATGTGTCACGTGACCATGGTATCGTGATAATGCGGTAACCATCCCAGCCCTAGCTGAGAGCTACACTGCATCTGCCTTTGCTAGAAGCTAATAAGCTGATTATGCATTAGCATGTTTTAGCTGTCTGCCTCTCTCTCTAGCTGTCCTGTAAACGCACAGCAACACACACACACACACACACACACACACTTGGGTAAAGGACACAGAGCTTCATACAGAAACATTTTTACACGAGTAACCACCAGAATGTGCAGATGGAAACAGACAGTGTCCACTAGTTGTCTGTTTTGTTGTTTTACAACAAACACTCTCAGACAGACACTTCTTAGTGAATGCCATGTGGTAATAGCAAAGCAGGGCGTGGCATACAGTAGCTGGGCATGGAGCCAAAGAACCAATGTGTGTTACTTCTTCATGTATCTGCAGACAGTCACAGCTGTACAGTAGTAGACACACTGAATTAGGTTCAGATCAACAGCTTATGGTTATAGTTTCACATACTGTATATCCTTGTTGTGTTTAGCCTTTGTTCTTTTTACAGAGATTGTGTAAGATACGTTTCCCGCTGTAAATGGATAAATAAGTCAACGCTGACTTGACCTGAATCAGTTTCTACTTTTCCTCTTACTTTTCTAATACAAAGGCAACCCAAAATAGAGGCATACATAGCTGTTTCGTTTCCGTGTTTTTCGTTTTCGTGTTAACTTAGTGTGAATGGACGACCTAATTTGAAGGTAAACATCTCATGACATGAGCCAGACTGCACGTAGTGACAGGCTAATGGCTTTGATGCAGGCATGGTTACATGTATGATAGATCTTCAGGTAGTGTGTGTGTGTATATAGGGAAAGAGCTGCAGGGCAGAGACCCAAGTCTTCAGTGGGTAAGTGTGTGTGTGTGTGTCAGATTGATGTATAAAAAGTCCTGATTTCTTTTCATTTTACATCCATAAAGACAGTTAACCCCTTGAGCAACAGAGATGAAGGCAAATGATCACCCGCTCTTTTTGCTGCACTTTACCTTTTAATATGATTTTTGATTGACACAAACACACATGCTTCAGTGGTGTGCCCTAGATTTGCACTATAGGTTGGTGTTCCTGCATACATTCTACCCTTTGGGCTTGGGGTGAACACCCTTTGGTGCTATAGGTTGGAGGTCCCACTTATGTACTAAAGTAATCCTGTGACTGCTATTGTTGCATCTCAGCGGGCTTTTTGCAGAGCAGAATCTACCCATGAATCAAATAAGTATCTTGACTAACAAGAAAACATAGATGTTTTCCAGAAAGGCCGGGGGTTTAAGATGTTGATATCCATTTTCTGTCTTTCTCTCCAGAATCCTATCTAATAAAAGCAAAACAGGTTCCCAAAAAACAACATAGCAAAAACTCAACACAAAAATGAAATGATACACTGAGGTATTGCTCCAAAAATCGATGCATATACTGTATTTCTAAAGATATATTCTGGATAGACAACAATACATTTCCAGGATAATCAGGATGTGTGTTGCTGTTGTCTACCTGAGTTCTCTGTGGGAAAAAACAACAAAGCTAGCATGCTAGATGTTGAAAATTACCCGTTTTTACAAAGAATATGTTTACAGCATTAACTATCAGACTGGGACATTTTGGGACCGATTGGGGGGATTGCCGTTACACTGGTAAGAGCAAATGACGTTTAACCATGTAACCATGTATTATGGCTAATTTATATAGCTCACGTTAGTGTATTGTGTGAAGAGTTAACTTCATTTAATATTCTATGTGGCTTATTCTTTTGCGTGGTGCAAATGTTCTACCAAAACAAGTTCCTTCCCGAGTCCATTTTACAAAGCCACGGTCTTTGCAACCGTTTAAAGAAACGCAACAACCCAGAAGTTTCTCTTATCCAGGAGTTTGTGTGTTGAGTAGCCAGACCTCACTCCACAGCTCTGTGAGTAAAGATATAACAATAACAATGGGTGTGATAAGTGTAACACACACACACACACACACACACACACACACACACACACACACACACACACACACACACACACACACACACACACACACACACACACACACACACACACACACACACACACACACACACACACACACACACACACACACACACACACACGATGGGGTTTCCCTGAACAGATATTGCTGTATGCCCTAATTAGCAAAGGGAATACATAGGATCTCACTGCTCCAAGCTACTCATTTGGCCTAATATGTGTGTGTGTGTGTGTGTGTGTGTGTGTGTGTGTGTGTGTGTTTGTGTTAGGGTAAATGTGCCACTTTCTGTGAGATGTTTAAGTTTCCGCTTGCAAGTATCTACGAGTATGAATGCTTTAAAACATGCCTGCAAATGTGGAAGAATGTGTGTGAGTGAGCGAGAGTCAGTAGGACCAGTGAGGGGGTCGCCCACAACAAAGGCTGCAGCTATGAGATTTAAGATGAGTGGCTGGCTGGTAAATATCCCCCAACCCCCTCTTCATCCCTCTTTTTCCTCCTTTACTTTTCTTCTCTCTCGTTCCCTATGTCCTTCTACCCCCTCCCCTCGTTCACTTGTCCCCTACCTCCATTTCTCTCTCCTATCGGATCAACCCTGTTCATCCATGTGATGCAGTGCTAGAGTAAAGAAAGGAAGTGGCTAGAAACATTAGGTATCTGAGTTCTGTTTCAGAAAAGGAGTAAATGAAGCCTGAAAGTTTAGCTGGAAAAGCAAACATCCGAGGATCTCTTTCTCTGTGTCTCTGTTACGCCCTTTTTCCTGGCGTGGTATAGCATGATTTGTTTGTGTTATGGCAGACGTTCCCGCTTATCATAGTTCTGATGCTGGGAACATATGAAACTGACTAAATGAGTTATGAGCATAAGTTACATAAGACAGGGTATGAACATGGTTCAAAAGGAGTTCCAAAATCACACCTACATTTGTAATTTTAAATACTGCATGTGTGACATTTAACAATAATAAAACATTTGTGAGACGTTAGCAATGGCATATTTATCGAATGGTAAATATGCGATTTATCCAATGGTATCCATGGATATTAGAATAACTACTATCATAAACAATCAAGAATATTGGCCTGTAAAATATAGACCAACAAGGATCACATGCTGCACAGTATGAAAAACCTGTGTAGACAAACCTTAATGCTGTATTATATCATTACCACATTCACTTGTGATACTTGCAGTAAAACACCTTTGCAGGATGATTTCTAAACATTTTGCACACAACAATTGTGCTTATTATATTTTCTCATCACAATCACATGCCTGTTAGTTGACATGTATGCAGTTAGAATGACTATAATTAAAAGAGGAAAATTAACTTCTAACTAAATGCAGGTTCACCCAGGCCTGAGAAGGGGTAATCATGTTTAATTAAAGATCTCCTCCGTCCATCTCATTTCCCCTCTTTTCCCTGCCTTCCTTCAAGGATTGGGGGAAGTTGCTCCTCCAGCTACCTTTCACCTCATCAGTGTGTGTTTGCGTTTTCATTAGTGTTTAGTGGCAAATGCAGCAGTGATGATGGGACTCGTAAGAACAGCACGAGTTACCCTTGAGTGCTCTTTTCTCTCTACCTGCGTCCTGGACACACACATACACACACACCCTGCCAATAAGAGCCATAAACCACAAAGACATAAACCGACACAAGCACACTTTTATCACCGCTAAGCTTGATTATAAACACCTTGGCTGGACCACAAGCGGACGCAGACAGACACACACCCACACTTCCAAACACAACTTCAGCCCCTCATCTCCCAGGAGAGCAATACACACACACACACACACACACACACACACACACACACACACACACACACACACACGAGAAAGGGGCCTCTTTCCCAATTACACCTCAAAGGGAGTGGGGGCTGGGGAAGCTGTGTGTCAGCGTGCATGTGAGTATGTGTGTGTGTTTGCTTAAGGTGATCATAAAAGCCCTGGAGATTGAGCTGATGGAGGGCATTATGAAAGGCCTATCAGCTGGTCCAATCGCCTCAGATAGCCTCAAGGCAGGACAAAGGATCTGCCCGCCACTTCAACATTTACCTAAAGGCCTTTTACTGACACCCCTCCCCCTTCACTCTCACCCCCTCTATGCTCTTCTCATTCTTCCTCTCTTCCTCTTCCTCACTATTTGATCCGCTATGTATGCAATCGATAACCTCAACTTGAGCTGGAAAGTGAACTAAAATGTGGTTTTACTGCAATGCCCTTCTTCACACTGAAGAGTGAGACAATATCCCATCTACTGTACAACTACAGATTGTAGCCACATTGGAGAAGCAGCCAGAGAATTGCTCATTTGTGGTCAGATAATCAATAGAAGTCACAAGCATGTTTGGATGATTTTTATGGTGAGTCTTTCCTTGGTGCTGGAAATTGTTTTGGAGAAAAATAATGACAGAGAGACAGAAGGGGGAGTGACAGAGGGAAAGAGAGGAAGGTTTTTTGGGGAAGGTCTTCATCAGGCAAAAATAATCTGATTAATTTATTGCTGTGTGGTATGAGGATGTGACACCAAGAAAGAAACAAGAGCGGGAGGTAGAGAAACAGAAAGAGAGAGAGCCCATCCCTTCCTTTTCCCCCTTCAACCATGTCAACAAGTCCACACAAAGACTCCTTCGTTCCATTACTCCACATAGATCTCTACTTATGCATCCATACAAAACAAATAGTTAGATGCTTTCCAAAAGAGAATCATGTAAAACCAAGAATTTTTGCAGTCACTATTAATTCTCGTGTAAAGAGCACTTTAGTTTATATAAATTATGGCATGATTAGGACTCTAACAACATATTGCCTTCTACAAGGCGATTGGGTAGTGAAGGCTGCCTGTATGCAGCCTGAGAAGAGGTGCTCCATAAAATGTGACATCTTGGGACAAAGAAGCACAACGCTCTCTCCTTCACCGGATTAGTTGCTGTGAGTGCAGGGTCAAAGGCTACTAACAGTGCATTTACATGCATTGCAGTAACCTGGTTACTGTAAATTCATGCATACATGCAGCATGTCAGAAAACAGATGTCTCCCCTACCCCCGGCCTTATTTTGGTAGCACGGCTTGTTTATTTCAACGGTATTAGTAATCGAACAGGCTGACAGCCAGACAGAGCAGAATTTTCCTCACAGCACAACATTGATAATGGTCTACTGGTCGGTGTTGGACAAATACTTAGTTACACTTTTAGAGGCTATTTTAGTATGTTAGTTTTAGTCTTAGTCGGACTTTGGACAGCCTTCTTTTAAATACAAGAATGCTTGCTCTGTGTAAGTACCTTCCCGTTCACTCACTTGCCAGTTTCAACCTACACAAGAATTTTTGAATGTGCCTCCAAGTCTTAACAGAAATAACAACAAACAGGAAAGTGCACAAAGTAAAACCCTCAAGCCACGTTAAATACAGTGGGGCTCGAAAGTTTGGGCACCCCAGGTAAAAATTTGTATTAATGTGCATAAAGAAGCCAAGAAAAGATGGAAAAAATCTCCAAAAGGCATCAAATGACAGATTAGACATTCGTAAAATATGTCACAAAAAGTTAGATTTTATTTCCATCATTTACACTTTCAAAATAACAGAAAACAAAAAAATGGCATCTGCAAAAGTTTGGGCACCCTGCAGAGTTAATACCTTGTACTGCCCCATTGTAGCCTGCCAAGAGTCTTTAAATTCTTGTTTGAGGTATATTTGCCCATTCTTTCTTACAAAAGTCTTCCAGTTCTTTGAGATTTCTGGGCTGTCTGTCACGCACTGCTCTTTTAAGGTCTAGCCATAGATTTTCAATTATGCTGAGGTCAGAAGATTGTGAAGGCCATGTCAAAACCTTCAGTTTACAACTCTTGATGTAATCCACCGTGGATTTTGAGGTGTGTTTAGGATCATTATCCATTTGTAGAAGCCATCCTCGCTTTAACTTCAGCTTTTTTACAGATGGCATCAAGTTAGCGTCCAAAATTTGCTGAAATTTTATTGAATCCATTTTTCCTTCTATTTATGAAATGTTCCCTGTGCCACTGGCTGCTATACAACCCCAAAGCATGATTGAGAGGTTTTTTTCCATTCAATTCTGTGCCCTTTCTTCTCCAAAGTAGCTTTGCTCAGTCCAGGCAAAAAGTTCTATTTTAACCTCATCGGTCCACAGAACTTGTTTCCACAATGCATCAGGCTTGTCTATATGTTCATTCGCAAGCAGATTTTTGTGGTGAGGACGTAGAAGACGTTTTCTTCTGATGACTCTTCCATGAAGACCATATTGTACAAGTATCTCTTCATAGTGGAATGGTGTACCACAACTCCAGTGTCTGCCAGGTCTTTCTGGATGGATCGTGCAGTCAAACGTGGGTTTTGACTTGCTTTTCTCACAATCCTGCGAGCTGTTCGGTCTGATATATTTCTTTGTCTTCCAGATCTTGCTTTTACTTCCACTGTTCCTGATGACTGACATTTCTTAATTACATACCAAAAAGAGGACATTGGCATCTGAAAACCCTTTGCTATCTTCTTATAGCCTTCTCTTGCTTTTGTGAACTATTTTCAGTTTCAGTTTTCTAGACAACTGCTTAAAAGAAGCCATGGTGCTGATTGTTGGGGCAAGGTCAGATGAGTCTGGGCATTTAAAACCTTAAGATTGACATCACCTGGTCTTTCCAGACGATGATTGAGAACAATCCATGACACTGTCTCAGCTTTCCAAATGGGGCGGTGCATGCTATAAACTCTGCAGGGTGCCCAAACTTTTGCAGACGCCATTGTTTTGTTTTCTGTTATTTTTAAAGTGTAAATGACAGAAATAAAATCTAACTTTTTGTGACATATTATACCAATGTCTAATCTGTCATTTGATGCCTTTTGGCGATTTCATCTTTTCTTGGCTTCTTTATGCAAATTATAAAAATTTTTACCTGGGGTGCCCAAACTTTCGAGCCCCACTGTATGTGTTGCACTCCCACCACTTGTGTGTAAGTATGCCACTTACATCTTCAGTCAGCTAGAGTACCAAATGCCACTAGGATGTTGGTCAATACTACATGCTTTCGCCTGCATTAAAAAAGCAAACAAACTTGGACTGTAAATAATATGAAACACAACTGAGTGGGGGGCGCCTCTGTGCTGTCAATCTGTGTGTGATATCATAATCATTTATAAATGTGTGATTGTGCACCCATCATTAAGCACTGACCCTTCCTACTGAAAATGATTAGCATACATAATTGGAAATATGCATGTGTGGGTGTCTTGTGGGTATAGCATCTGTATGTATGTTCAGTAAACTGCGCATTAATTTCAGTGTATATTATTAATTACAGCTATTTTCTAAATAACTAAATTTCCCTTGTGAAAACAGCTAACTGGAAGCAATTAGACTATAGTGGAATCTGAGCGTGCAGGCAGATTTCAAATTTTGAGAATTCTTTAGCGTCAAAATTCTACAGTTGTTTGTCAAAAAAAGCTCAGATAAACAACTTGTACTTGCCTTACTGTGGTGGTCGCTACTAAGCCACACTATCTATTATACAGCGCCAGGACACAGCTCAACAGCTGTAACATCTCTCTCTGTCAGTCAGAGGAAAAACAGCCACATACACACACAGAAAGCAGGCAGCAGAGAGAGGAGACAAAGGAAGAGAAGGAGGGCTACAGTGTGGGAGGGTGGGAGAGACAGATCATGGGGGAATGAAGGGGGAAATAAGCGGGAAAATAGAGATGGGGCGAACAAGGGAGAATACAGTGTGTCAAGGGAGGTGAAAGCAAGAGGGAGAGAGAGAAAGAAAGAAAGAAAAAGGACAGGACAGGAAAACGAAAGTGGAAAGCAACATTAGAAAGCTAATTCAGCTATCTGGGCAAAAGAGGGCGATGAGAGGGAGAGAGAAAGAATAAAAGAGAAAGGCTAAGAAGTGGACACCGAGAGGGACAGGTGTACTGTAAGTGGGAGAAACACAGACAAAAGAGGGAGGAAAGAAAGGGAGAGAGGGAGAGGAGGTTTTCAGTTTGCTCTTTGTTATAGTGAAGATCAGTGAGACATGATCTCTTACCACAGCACAACTCTAATCCAATATAATATATAACATTGGCCTTTAAATCTAACTTTTTCCGGGAGCACAAATAACACTGTGAAAGGTAGACATGGAAGAACCAGCATTATGGCAGTGATTTTTGTATAAACATTTTTCCACAACCTTTATTGTACGGTTGTTTTGTTTAATTCCCCGTTTAATAATATCCAATGCTGCACAAAATTCCCCAAGTGCATTGGGTACCCAAGAAACAAAGTGTGAATTAGATTGGATGAATGGTTTATGATACATTTTAAAGACAGACAAAGTATTTTATTTTATTTAACTACAGATCAGCTGAGGAAAAACACCCATGTTTACATAGATGTCAATGGGAGGTCATAAATTATGCATGCTATATGGAGGGGTATGGCTGCGTAACACGATTTGTGTGTATATGTGTGTGTGTGTGTGTGTGTGTGTGTGTAGAAAGCCTCCAAGAGAGAAAATGAGAAAGGGATCTTAAAGAGAGAGAAAGAGAAGCTCCTGGTAAACACATTCATTTTCAGCTCATAGTGAGGTAATGCTGCCGGAGCTATCATAACACACACACACACACACACACACACACACACACACACACAAAGATATTCATTTTTTAAACGAAAACGTAGTAGTGTGGATGTATTAGTAGGCAGACATGCAAAAATACCCAAAGTTCTGCAGGCAGCCTTTGAGTTTGGCAGAACATCCAAGTTCCAACTGACCTAAACCCCTAAAATGATTGCACACACACAGCCGCTCACATGTGGAACCCAAATCAAAACAATAACAGCCTTGCCTGCAGATGCTAGCTCACGTGACTGAAGCCACTGGCTCACATTGTTTACAGCAAGGGACAGGACAAAAAGGGGGGAAGGAGGGAGGTGACAAATCTATAGTTCAGACAAACTGCTGCCTTGATGATAGTAAGAGCTCTCTGATCGGTTGGTGTCTGTGTGTGTGTGTGTGTGTGTGTGTGTGTGTGTGTGTGTGTGTTGAGCAAAACAAGAGACGGTTCAAACAACCTATCCAAATAGGGGTTGAGGGTGCAATTGTACCAGTTGTTTTCTGAATTCCTGTGCACAACCACGCACAAAGGCACACACACTTTACCAACCCCCAAAGATAAAAGTATCACTACCCCTTACAGGCTGTTCCGTACAGCGACAAGGGACAACCTGAAGATAAGCAGAACATTGAAAAACTAACCTTTACCTTCAAGGGGTCATGTGTTAGTCTGTGTGTGTGTGTGTGTGTGTGTGTGTGTGTGTGTGTGTGTGTTTAGTCACCATGCCACCCATATGCAGGTGAAGCTAGTGACACCAATGACAAATGTCTTTAAAGAACAAAGGACGGCACAGAGAGAGAGAGATAGTCTGTGTGTGTGTGTGTGTGTGTGTGTATGTGTGTGTGTGTGTAAGAGAAAGACAGAAAGAGCGTGAACATTAAACAGAAACCCACAGAGAAGACATACAACAATCTAAGCGTTATCTCATTTGAAAGTTTGTATGGTGTGTGTTAATGAGCAAAATTACAACTGGTTACGAGGCTTTCAAATGTCACGGTGATTTCTGAGGGAACGTCACAAGTCCCAAAGAAACAATAGGCAAGTGTAATACATCAGGGATTACAAGATTGTAGGATGGATGAGTGGAGAATATATTTCACTTTTTTAAATATTAAGCTACAAGCTTCAACACAACTAAAGGATGAGAAATTGCTGTCATCTTGGTTTTTTTTTATATGTGGCCAAATGCGTGAGCTGGAGAGCCAACAGATGACAGATTACCTTTTAAATGTTTCCTTTTGCAAAGTGCCATGTCTCTTATTTACAGTTTTGGTCTGCTGCCTACTTGCCGCATAAGAGCTTACTGGAAACACCAAAGACCACAGAGCCCTCTTATTGGATTATTAAGTAAAAGGATATTCTACTGTTGTCCTATTCGGGAAAAAAACGTTGCAGCTCGGCCCCAGCAGATGGCTGTTAGATGTCAGACTAACCAATGGCTAGCTTTCAATTAACTTTATCGTTCACTACTCACAACATAACGATGTGGGATACTTTTCACTAAATGTCTACCTTATTTAACCGTGTATAGGACTCAACAGTGCAGAGAGAGTTTAAAGAAATTATAACTGTTGAGATGCTGCATGTAAATAGCTTTCTTGTAGGCTTGTTGCTATTCATGTCATTAAACATAATTCTGGCAAAAAAAAAACTCAGCAAATTAAGCAGATCTGTGCTAAAAGGTCCTTTGACGCATGTCACAGAATCACCAGTTTAAGTATGTATGATTGCCGCTTGTGTGAAAAATGATCTTTCTGTTCTGTTGGAGGTGAAATTACACGCCGCCGTGCTAAACACATTATAGGCTGTCCCGCCGTGTAAATATCTTTTTTTACATCTGTTAGTCCAGAAGGTGGATTCAAACCACATCTGGGAATTAACAGTAGTGCAGGCATCATGCCTTTGATTCATAACACAAGTTAGAATCATATGAAGGTTTAGTCTACAAACTGGATACAATACTTTAGGTTTTCTGCGGTTATGACTCTAAATTGTAAAGGAATATGCTTTAAAAGTGTATCTTTAAACCTTTTACAGCGTGACTTGGTTTACTTATATGCTTTCAACATAGGTTCTTTTGATAATAATGATGAGCATTTTGAGGATTTTAGGTACATTTTCCAGCAGCATGCAATTAAATCTTGTCCTTCCAAACTGCTAATAGGTAGGTATTTGGTGTCCTATTATTATTTTTTTAATTATATATTATAACACTACAGCAGACACTATTGACGGGATGGAAAGTGGTCACAACGCTGAGTTGTGTTCCCGAGTGGCTGCACACATTTGTTGGGAAAGCAGAGGCACCTGCGTTCTGACCTGATATGATACACGCAAGCTCTCAGCATGAGACAGAGAGAGATGCCACTGGTGAGTAATATGGCAGAGGTGATATAAATTGTGTGAAATCAAGACATCCATAACACACTTGTGTTAATAAACGGATGTACTGAACCACACTGAACAAGCCACACTAAACTATTTGACAGTCACAGAGCTTCATAGCAGATGAAGATTAAATGTACATTTAAGAGGCCCTACATTACAAATATGGCAAGCATGTCTGTGCCTGAATCTTGTTTTGTTTTGCTTTGTTTTGTTTAGTTGTACATTGTTTTTATTATCTTCCTAACCTGTAAAGCAGCTTTGAGTTTGTGAAAAGCGCTATATAAATTCAATGTATTATTATATTATTATTATTATTATTATTATTATTATTATTAAGCAACTCTTGGGAGGAATTGATGTTGTGTTGAGAATAATTAAGAATAGAATAATTAATGTTTTTATCACGCAAACTGTCATGAAAAAAGAAAGGAAGCCTTTATAACATCCGGTCCGTAAAGCAGGCAGTGCTGATAATCTGAAAAGTGAGTAAGTCGGAGTGGTATCAAATGATAGTGCACATATACCAAAACACACATACACAATCGCACCCACGCACGCATGTCAATGAGGGCACCTCCCCCGTACCTTCGCCCACCCCTCGGTCATGCTGCGCCCACTCTGCTAAACAGCGATAAAATTGATGAGCGACACTCAAATTAAAATGGTGCTACAATTATGACACCCTCATGTCGTGCTCTTAATTAGTACATCTCCATTTTAATTAATAAAGCCTGTCAGCCTGACAGATATCAATAATTCAAAACAGTCAATGGAGCTTCAAAATTGATGGCCATAATTAGAAATAATGTGGGGAGGAGGTAGTTCTGCAGGGCTGGGTTTGTTTTTTAATAGGTTACACTTGAGAAGCATGGCGTCACCCCCCCCCCCCGATGTGTCACAATGTCTTTGCCCCAAACCAAAACTTTGCCAGGGTCAGTACAGTAATGTTAATACTTCTTTATGGCAGGAGGTTCACTATTAATCAAATTGCAATCCCTATGCAGTACATTCTGTACTCAAGATTGATATTTTTCATGTGAAGTTTTGTGTTTTTCTACATTACAAAAGATAAAACTCTTAAAAGCAAAATACAAACGAGCACAAATTTCTCTATTTTTGGCCATTAGGTAAAAAACTATACAAAAATAGCTTGAATACACTAATGTGTTATTAGCCACTACTTTATAAGAAAACAAGTAGGTGGAACCTCTTTTTTTTTTCACATTTCCTCATGATTTTAGGAGCTGACTTTAACCCAGTACCTGCTCATTAAAGTGCCCAGTTTGAGTAATATTTTCACTTTATACCTAAGGGAATGGATGTTCAGTTAACTAATTTCACTTCCTCATTAGTCATTAGTGCTTTTGTCTGGACTCAATGTGTGACACCTGACACTGTCCTCAATTAGTACCACCTTTTGTATACACCATAGACGACCATAATGCACATTTGTCGATAGAATCAATTAGAGCTTTTTTGTTTTCCTGTAGCACTCTGTGCTATCATCAGTCCATTAAAGCCGGGGACTATGGATTAGATCGAAAGCAGCAGAGGTCCCACAGAGCCCACTATCACATAAACATTGGCTATGTATTATAGAAAGCAGGCATGGAATAACTGAACACAACACTACCATACAGACACAACAGCATCGATGTAGGACAAATTAGCATACTAGTGACATTTTCTGTGAGGCTTTAGATTTGATTCATCTGTTGAATAATGCCATCGATGCTGTCAGGCCAACACATTTTGTCGCGCTCCCTTGACAGCAATAAAGAGTATTCAATCTCCAAAGAAGCAGCGTTATGCTTATTTACAACATCAATAACTGCAAATAGATGTTTGCTGATGGCTTCAAAATGAATGTTACACATGATGAGTTAATTCCACTGCTAGCGTCAAAGTAATCAGCATACAACTTTTTGTTGACACTAGGGTGTCAAATAAGTTGTTTAGATAAACCGTGGATTTCATTTGCAATGCATGCGTTCAATGTGAAAAATGGTACAATTTTTCCAATTACAATAATTGATGTTGTAATTAGCATGCCATATGTACACCAACAAACAAAGTAGTTCTGAAGTCTTTTGTTGTTTAAGGGAATGTAGATCCTGGATTGAGATAAACACATATTGCCTACACATGCTTACTACAATCCAGTGCTTTGGCAAAAGATAGCAGTGAATTAAGGCCGACCATCTACTAATACATGGCTAACTGTTTCCCCACTCACACTCAACAATATTCAGCATGCTTAATTAAAGAGCCAATTTGCATATAAATGTAAACTCACAATTCCAGTCCTGCGGCATCACAGGTGGTCGTTTTCTCAGGAGCCAGAACATGTCGAATGAGCCAGCGCAGACCAAATCGATGCCGCTCTCCCAGTGTGCCGTGGATATATTGACAAAGAGTGAGGGATTTGTCTTTGATTGGTCTACGTGCAATAAATCTAACACTTAGTTAACAGCGTGGTGGGGTGGGACCATGAATACCAAACAACTGTTTCTATGGTTTAGTATAATCAGCTGAAGCCTTGAACAAAGCAAACTACAGTGAATCCCTGTCAAACAGAGAGAAAAATTAGAGATAGAGGGAGTCAATACAAATTGATATGATATTAAAATTATTCACATAGGCCACTGTTTAATGAGATAATCCTTCATTCCAGAAAATCACAATGACAATCTTTGTCTCATCTGGTTTTCTCCTGTGCATCTCACTATCTCATTTTGTCCCATTATACTAAATTATATTATACTGACACACTCAAGATGGAAAAGGGAGGTTAAAGAATGGATCTGATATTACAACGATGCACATGTCTAAACCTGACTAAAATGAGATCAGTCTGATACAGTCTGATTTCAGCATGTTTGCACTTGGTTACCTGATACTCTCAGAATTGCAGGGGTCTCCAACCATTCTTCATCTCATAAGCTAAATGAAGCTGAAAGTATGAAGTATGTTAGTATGAAATTGCAATACCCAACGCTAACTTCATGTCAAGTTTCACGACTATTTCACACTTATTTAAGCCCACATAGTTAACTATATCACTGCAAATATTCCCATCAGGGTCCAAGAAAAAATTACCACTTTACACTTCTATGGCCCACAAAGTTAGCTACCTCTCTTTTGATTTGTGCTAATTTTGTGTCTCAGTTTGTCAACCTATTGGCGAGCTACTGGTAATATGCCCGTGAGCAACTTGTTGGAGACCACTGCCTTAAAACAACAAGCACCTGGTACCAAGATTAAAAACATTAGGCTTTTCCCATCAGGTTTCCTAGACAATGAACAGTCCCTCCAGAATTTTGTGATGTCGCGATTGCACCAATTCACACAGATTCAACCAATCACCGCAACTTTTTCCGCAAATTTGACCAATAACCGGAGTTTCCCACGACTTAAACCAATCCCAGCAGTCCCATGTGCCAGACTTTGTATCAGTATGTTACTCTGAGAGCCAATGACCAAGCAGGAGTGACAATGGGTTGACGTCACACGTACATGGCAATATTCATTTTCTTGTTTAACTAGACGTGTGTGACTTGAACATCCCACATTTACCTTAAAAACGATAGCGAAAGATCGTGCAAAACATGTCAGACCGTCAAGCCAACCTGCATGCATTTTAACATCAATGTACGTTGTAACGATTCTTCGCTCCGATGTTGCTGAAAGCGTCTGCCGTTTCAATCCTGTCGGTTCTGCAGAGGGCAGGGCTGCTGAGTTCCCCCCGCAACTGACACGCGCACAAACACACACAGTGGATGCAGGAAAAACCGGAGATTAACTAAATTGAGAACAGCTACGTTATTGTAAGTGCTATGATAAGTCCAATAAGTACTTTATCCAACCGTATGAATGTGTCCCAGGTCAGGATAGGAAATGAACTAACAATGTAAAGATCAACAAGCCACTGACAGATATGTTCATATTTGATTCATTCAAAAAAAAAAAAAAACTTGTCTTAAATCTACCAGCCATTCTCTGATATACAACATTTGCAGCATCCTCAGCCTTTTTGGTAAGGTCCTAGGAAAACTCAGACAGTAGTTTTATTCTCCCCAAAACAAGTTTCCTTTTTATTTTTAAAGAACTCTACAAAAACAACAACAACAAACATATAAAGTCTGTGCAATCCTGGAGGGACTGAATAAAACAACCTGTTGAACTGAGCTCAAGCTGGCTCTTTAAATCCCTTCTTTAAACTTAAGATCCATCTTTATTGATTTAGTTTCTAGCTTTCACTTTAAATGTTATTTGACTTTATTTACCACTTTGTGCTTTGTATAATTGTTGTGTGTAAAATGTATTCACTAGATATTATTTAGTTTCTAGTCACTATTCAGGTTTTGCACACTACAACACAAACAAACAGTGTTTTGGAAGGACACACTAACACTGTAAAAAATAAGAACATTTCTTCTAGGTAGCCTGCATACACACTGCAACCACATGTAGTGTTTTTGTTTGTTTTAAAACCATTTGTTTGGCATTGTTCTTATAAGAATGTCATCAACATCTATTTCCTTCAGAAAACTGTGCCTGCTAAAGTTGTCATTGTGACAAATCCCACAACGTGTGGAATTTTGGGAACCATAATAGTGGCTCAAAAACAAGAACCCTCTATTACACATGTTGGGCAAAGTCCTCTTTATATAAATGCAAGCACATTTCTGTTTGGTATTTTTAGCTGTGTGTAGTTAGGCCGATCTGATAGTTTAACAGAATACTGGATTCAACACATTTGGTTTGGTCAAGTAAATTGTTACAGGAAAACCTTCAGTGTGTACATTGAGTCTGGGAGAGTGAGACAGTGAATGAGAGGGAGAAAGAGAGAGATCATGAGAGCTGTCTTTTCAGATGGTAATCGCATGGTTTCTAAACTCTAATGGCATCGAAACAAGGAAAACTGTTAACTTTGGCAAATGCTCAGCATCACTCTCACACTTTCCATCACTCCCTCTCTCACTCTCTTTCTGTCACTCACTCTCTGGAGAACCCACAATGCTCTCATGCACACGCCCCATCCTCCCCTTCTTTCTCTCATTTTGGGAATTTCAACCCTCCTCGCTACAAAACAAACACATTGTGCAAAAGGAGTAATATCTTTAACAGTGTTCTATTAAGGTATAAACGACCACAAGGACAAACAAAACAACAAGCAGAGGAAAAACAAGTGGATTATGAAGCCATGCAGCTTTATCAAAAGACAAACGATAATTTGACAGTCCTTTTGGGTCTCTTTTTGCTCAGGATGTGGAGTCTTTGGACCTGTTCCATGTCTGAGTTGGCCGATGCACCAGGCCCCGAGTGTGGAACACATGGTTGGCTTAGCACAATGAACTGGCTGCTTTTAAAATACACTGATCATCAATAACAAACATCTTTCTTTTGGCATTAAATTGGGTTTTGAAGACAGCCCCACCAGCTATAATCT
>JABXJD010000074.1:0-77500 GCA_013375575.1 Percina caprodes
AGCTACAATCCCTTTACTTCAGTGTATCATGTATCTATGTTCAAGAGGAACAAAGTCACAGGTCGTCTGTCTCCTGAAATGTTCAGATGTAAAAGATCAGGCTGGTGTTTATTCCTTATTTTTTTATCAAGACATAAAAACAACAATGTATTGATTCATCTCAATACATGCAGCTTAAAGAACAGTCATCACTAAGGAAGACAACACTCTTTTAAATTGGGTCTCAGCCTGTTGCTGTAGTTTCTATCAAACTTTACTCACACACATTAAGCTCGTCCTGATCCTCTCAGCGCTGGCCTGTGGATCACATGGATCCGGTACCTTCTACCCAGCCTACATTTAATTTCTGACAGGATTGTATTGAGTGTTCTGCTGTGTTACAAATCCCTCAGGTTTGGGATACTCTTGAGGTGTGTCTCAAATTGCGCACTTCTGTACTAAATACTGACTATTTGAGTACACACAATTTAAATATTCATGTAAAATTAATCAGTTAAATATATTTATAAGTAATGAAATGTTTACTTCTAATTATTTCATGACACTTTTATTTCACAAGTCCACGTTTATTTATTTCAAGAGATATTTTTGTTACATAAATCCACATTTGTTTCCGTGGACTTTTAGTTCCTAATGCCACATTCATTGATTTCCCTCTCTATTTATTTCCAATTCTTATATGCAAATCAGGGGCGTGGCCATCTCTCACATTCAGAACAGAGCCGTGGGCAAAAAAAGGCTGAGAAAGTGAAAGTGCACCACGACTGGCAGCTGGTGGGGCTCTACCCGGCAGCTCGCAGCTGGTGGGGGGGGCTCTACCCGGCAGCTCGCAGCTGGTGGGGCTCGATGAGTTGTGTTTAGGCAATGTGTGGTGTGTGTTTAGGTAATGTGTGGTGATCTATTTTCACGTGTTCTCTTAAATTGCAGTGTTTTGGCCTCTCAGGGCTAACGTAGGAGACTGTACATTGTACCTAAACATGGAGTATCTTATCAGTGTCTCGCTGGCTTTATGGTGCTCACACAGGCTCAAGGTTACATGGTAAATCAACGGGTGGTGCTTTATGTCTGAATTGAGTTGAGTGAGCCAGGACTGAGCCGTCTGGGCTGATTAATTGGTTTTGGGGATTGCTGTGATCGTCCAGAGTTGTGCAGAATCTCTGTGATCTATCATTCATACTGTAGACATATTGATAAATACAGTTTTTATCGTGGAGTTAGAAAGAAAGCAGTTAAACAGTGGACTGTCTAACTGCTTCTCCCTTCCATCACTTTATGCACATTGGCATGATGCAGTCACAGTTTTCTTCTTTTATTAACCAAAATAACGTCAATTCAACACAGCACACTAAGTTAAGACAAAGTGTTGTTTTTGGTTTAGTCAGGTTGCAGATCAGGAGATGGTGGTTCAAATGAAAAGGATTTTAGAAATGAATATATTCAAATTACTGTACACATCCATGTTATGTATGTTTATACATAAGGGCTTAAATTTGAAAATGTGTACACATTTCAGCTTTAGTAATCATACCCATGTCAATATTTCTGTAAACCAGCTGCAAAATGGCTTAACAGTGAATCATTGTGTGGTATAAATCAGCAATGGGGAGAAGCCAAAGATTGTGAAAACATCTGGAGGGAACCTTTCTTTAAAGGAACATGCATGGATATCTTAGCATAGCATACAGATTGGAAACAAGTGGACAAAGTCAAAAAAGTATGCTTACTAACACATCTTAAGCTTATTTATTGACACATTATTTTCCCATAAAACCCCCACAGAAATAGAAAGGACTGTTACAGGATGTAACTCCCAATAAAAACACAAATTGTCATTTTCACATTGTGTACAGATTATTCAAAATAAACATGTTAGTTAACTTTACAAGTGTCACATCTGTATGTATTCCCTTTGGGCAGAGTTAGGCTAGGTTTTAGGCCTGCTGGGGGACTTCCTTTGACACACTGAGCTCCTCTCTCTATCTTTTTATCTTTCTATCTTTCCATTTGTGTGCATCCATGTCCCAGAAATGCTTGTTACTAACCTAGTTACTAACCTAGTTACTAACCTAGCTCTGAAGTCATTCCCGGAGTCCTATGTTCTTTTCCCCCAGCATGTTCCCTCGGATCAGGGGCTCCAACATCATGGTAGCAGCTGTAGCCATGGTCCCGCTACACGTCCTGTGATGCCGTGTTCATCCTGCTACGTCCTGCTGTGCCTTGTAATGCCGCACAATTCCCTGCTAAGCCATGAACTACTACAAAGAACTACTACAAACTGTTATCTTTTCTGTGGCTGTTATTGCCAACTTCTAATTTGGTCTGTGTCATTTTAAGACCGTAGTAATCAAAAGTTGAAAAACTTTTCATCATAGGGCATGGCCGTGGTGGGACGTGAGTGTTTTCTCTGTGTTTTTGGATTAATGTCACTGCAAAGTATATATGGATGTTAAGATGATGCATAGAAAATAAAAAATATGCCTGTATTGTGTGAACAGCGGGGGCCGACCTGCAGTGGGGGCCGACAGGAAGCACTAAATTCAAACTTTCAATTGAAAATGCCGGACTTCCTTCCCAGCGGAGCCAACCCGCAGACGTGATCCATCCTGTGGAAATTGGGGGTCGGGTTACTCTTAAATGTGGGGAAGGTGTGTGCTTCTGGCTCCCATTCTACCATTAGACAGTGGACAGTCTTCTCTGCTCACTGACCAGAGCTGAAAAGAAGTTATATTTATGTATCTTATAAAAAAGATGACAAATGCAAGATGTAGCCTATACTATTATCTTTCCATGTGCCAGATTAACCAGTTACTTTTTCAACTTATAACTACCAAAAAGAGGTTAAAGAGGTTTTCTGAAGCTACAGATTTTGTTACATTATTTTATTCAGAGGCAACTTCAACAAGATCTAATGGAAGTATTAATAATTTATCCAACCAGGTGTGGGTCCGACAGCCTGTGAAATATCTATACATACATATGTATAGATAAGGTGAGCAGGTTGGGCTAACGGGGCCTTTAGAAATCACTTATGTAACAAGGCAATCAAATAGTGGAGCTTAGACAGATGGGACAATTGCACAACATGCAAGATATTGACATGCATTGTCAGCTGTCTGTGTAGGGATTTCTCGTGTGTGTGTGTGTGTGTGTGTGTGTGTGTGTGTGTGTGTGTGTGTGCGTGCACGAGTCAGACTTTTGATATCAAAGTTGGATGGACTGCAATGACCTCCACTCAACCCCTTTCAGTACCACTGTAAGGTACTTTAACTCTAGTCATTTTAAATGAATATTCAGTGTACTGCATGCTTTATACCATGCTGATGCTCATCACTAGTGAGCTATGCAGAAGCAAATGTGTGGCAAAGAGATAATTTCTTAGATCCTTTTATCGGCAATAACATATAGTTAGTTGGGCTGGATCAGTTTTTTTATTCGAATAGGATTTGGCCGTGGGGCCACTGAGTGATATTTGACTCATCAACTTTCAAGTGGCAGGTTTCATTATCCCTGAAATCACCAAAGAGAGGCCAATTTTCATAATTTTGTTGTATTCAATGTAACGTAATTACAAAGGCTTCTTAATGCATATATCAGATTGTTTATTAGACCTGCTTTCATCTGATGAATCAATAGGATGTTAGACAGCGGGGAAAATGGTATTGAACGTGTCAACATTTTCTCCAGTAAATATATTTGATGGTGCTAGTGGAATGAGATTTTCACAAGATGTCAGTAACAGCCCAAGTAATCCACACATACAAAGGAATCAAAACATGTACAGTATGTCCATGACAGATGTTATGTGGAATAAAGTGGAATGATAATGGGAATAAATCTTGAACACATGAAGAAAAAGGGGTGTAAAAAGGCACGGGAAGCCAATAAGCCAGCTGAAATCTTTCTAATTGATGGCCTACAAAAAGGTTTCTCATTTTTCATGATGGGTAAAAGCAAAGAGCTGGTGCTCCTCGCAAGATATCTGACAGAGGAGTCCATAGAACCCTTAGAAGAGGTGTCAAAGAACAAAGGACCACTTGCGGAGATCTTCAGAAAGACCTGGAAGAAACAGGTACAGTTGTTTAAAAAATAATAATTAGTAATGCACTCCACCGCCATGGCCTCTATGCACGCGCACCACGCACTAAGAAAAGGCATGTGGAAGCTCACTTACAGTTACAGCCAATGACATATTGCAAGAATATAATCCAGTCAGATGAGACAATGTCATAGCATACAGTACACCATGTTTGGAGAAATGGCTCTGCACATCACCCTAAAAGCACCATACCAACAGTGAGGTTTGCAGGTGGGAGCATCATGGTGTGGGGCTGTTGTTCAGCATCTGGCACTGGCACACTTCATATAATTGAAGGAAGGATTAATGAAGACATTCTTGATAAGAATGTGCTGCCATCCAAGGGTGGACTGGCCATCTGGCATACCGGGCACTCTCCCGGTGGGCCGACTGCCCAAACTTTATTTTTTATTTTATTTTTGTCCGGCCCATGAACCAGCCCATAAAGGCCTAGGCCTAGTCAAAAACACTTTAAAAAGGTGTTTCCGTACGCCCTCCTACTAATGAAATAAGTGGCGCAAAAGATAAACACACAGTGACAGGAAAAGTGGGAAGTACACAAACAGAGGCAAAGCAAGACAAGTCTAAACGCAAAAATGAAAGCGTTATGTCGGTCGGGCTCTACAATCTAACCATACCGCCTGTTTTATCGGCGCCCCTCTTATCCAATCTGTCCAGCCACTTTGGCTTGCGCGCTGCACCAGCCGTTTCAGCCTTTCCTCTACTTCTTCTGTGATCTGCGAGCGAATGTGTCAAGCCAGGTAGGTAATCAGATACAGGAAGGCGACGGTGCTGCTGGATACTTTACATTAGAATAAAAATAAAACGAAATCTCCGTTTTATAGAACCACTTTGTGTGGAAAAACCTGCTTATTGAAAAGCTAGTGTCTATTACAACAGATGGAGCTGAGACAAAGATAACACATTTTATTTCATTAATAATATAATAAAACACAGAGACAGATCATCTGCAAACTGCCAATATGGACCAGAGGCATTCCAGATACTGCTCCATGACGGTGGAAGCTGCTGCCTTCAGATTTCAGATGTGCTCCCTCCATTTCTGTTTTTATATCTCTGATAAAGATTTGAACTCCCTGTTATCATCATGTCTTTCATTCTGTATTTGTGAATTGCTGCTTGTTGTTGTCGTCGTCCTTTTTTCCTTTTTTTTAACCTTCAATATGTTATGGTTTGGGGTTTTTGTTGGGATTATTTTTCCTTTTTCTGGCCTCCTTGTGTTTTTGTCCTAGTTTCTCCCCGGTTTGGTGTGACTGGTCTTGTCTCATGTTCCCTGGTAAGTTTCTGTTTCCTGTTTTATGTTGGTAGTCTGGTTTCCTGTCTTGTCTTGTCTTGTCTTGTCTAGCTTCGCTTTGTATGTCTGATTGTCCTGCCCCGCCCTAATGTGATTCACCTAACGTCTCACCTGTTCCCCATTACCTCGTTGCCTTGTGTATTTAACCTCTGTGTTCCCTTTGTCTAGTGCTTGATTGTTTTGTCCTGTTCCAGTCTGACGTTGAGTGCTTCCTTCCTGTGAGTTTTCCCCTGTCTACGTTTTCTGGCCCGTGTTCCTGCCTTCCTTGTGGTTTATTCCTGGTTTGCTATTGTGAGTTTTTCCCTGTGTAGTTTTCCCCGTTTTTTTGTCGTCCTCCCTTGCCCCTGTGTTTTGGATTGTGGACGATTTGGATTTTTTCCCCTTGCTCCCCGTTTTGTGTTCAATAAACTCGTCTGAAGCTCCCTCCGGCCTGTTGCTTTGCTGCGTTGCGTTTATTTATAATCTTTATTATACAGACACTAGATACACCAAGGTATAATAAGTATATAACACTGAAAATATAACACTAATAAATGCATAAAAGATAATTTCCTTCACATATAATATAACAAATGACATCATCTTCTGATTTAAAATATCAGATACAGAAACGCAACATTAAATGGTCAATGTACACACAGACAGGGGCATTGTGGCAGGGGTAGAGGTCGTCTGCCAATCGGAAGGTTGGGGATTCGATCCCAGGCCCTGCAGTCCCATGTTGAAGTGTCCTTGAGCAAGACACTGAACCCCAAGTTGCCCCCAAAGCTGCCCCATCGGAGTGTGTGTGTGTGTGTGATGAGCAGGTGTGTAGATGTGTGTGAGTTTGTATCTGATGAGCAGGTGTGTAGATGTGTGTGAGTGTGTATCTGATGAGCAGGTGTGTAGATGTGTGTGAGTTTGTATCTGATGAGCAGGTGTGTAGATGTGTGTGAGTGTGTATCTGATGAGCAGGTGTGTAGATGTGTGTGAGTGTGAGAGTGTGAGAGTGTGTATCTGATGAGCAGGTGTGTAGATGTGAGTGTGTATCTGATGAGCAGGTGTGTAGATGTGAGTGTGTATCTGATGAGCAGGTGTGTGTGTGTGTGTGTGTGTGTGTGTGTGTGTGTGTGTGTGTGTGTGTGTGTGTGTGTGTGGTGGAGTAGTGATGTCTTCTTCCAGATTAGAGCAGTAGCCCCTCCAAATGTCTGTGCGACCAGCAGGGAGGAGAGCTCTGTGACTGCAGCCATTCTGCCCCGAGGTCGGTTGGTCTACTCTTCTGTCTAACTACATATATCATTCTAATATGTATAAGCTTTGAGTGATAATGACTGTAATTATTGCAATTTACAAAGATTACAGTTAGATGGCTCCTGAGAGACAAGGGCATGACTAAATGCACACCCTGAGAGACAGGACAAACATCTTTAGAAAGAAAGGGAGAGATGGAGGAAGAAAAAGGAGAGGAGGAAAAGTGTTCATGAGTTGAATAAGCGAGACCAAAGACATCCCGGAGAGAGCAACAGAATAGATCTAGGCTCAGGCCATCTCGTTTACAAGCATGTTTCCTGTTACAATTATGCTCAAAGGGGACATTTAGATTAAACTGCATGAGGGGAAATCAGAACAAAATAAAGAGTACATTTGTTTTGAGCACTTTCTTCGTCAGTTGTAGTTTGTAGTTCGCCCAGCCCTAGTGCACATGCAGCTCACATCCACCTAAGGCCTTCAGCTTTGCCACACCAGCAGAAGAAATTGAATGGGGTCCAAAAGTGATAGAAAAGTGGTGTGTAATAAAATATGACAATGATATGATAAAAAATGAGAGCTCTACCCAGGCATCATTACTGCCATTGATGTGGTTCAGGTACCGGTAAAATGCGTGCACCGTGTAGTGAACCACTGCCTCAGACCCACAACAGAGGACACGATCTGCTTCAGGGCACGAGCTTGCGGAGTATAACGATTAAAGTGTGTGTGTGTGTGTGTGTGTGTGTGTGTGTGTGTGGTTGTGTCATCATAACATTTGTGTATGTATTTTTTTGAATACATTTATGTAATTCTAATTGTCCATTTTTATCATTATTGTTTGTGTGTGTGTGTGTGTGTGGTTGTGTCATCATAACATGTTGTGTATGTATTTTTTTGAATACATTTATGTAATTCTAATTGTCCATTTTTATCATTATTGTTTGTGTGTGTGTGTGTGTGTGTGTTATTAAACAAATTTTAAAGGAATTGTTAAATAATTTCTAAATGAAAGATTTTATATTGAATTTTCTTAGTGAATTAAAATGTTTGGACTATATCAGTTATCAATTTAAAGAAATGTTTCAACTCTCAGTTATTGGTCATAATATAATAAATTTGGCCCTTAGCATATTATTTTATATTGGCTGAACATTACCATTTAGTCTCATAGCATTAACATTAAAATAATAATAATTCCAAATAGGAATACTTATTTAACACAAGTACGCTTTCCTGCATCAACAAAATCCAGAAAGTCAGTCCTGTCACACATCACATTATGATATAAAAATTGACTGTAAATAAAATTATTCATGAATTAATCTCTTTAAATGTATACACTAAGGCGGGGATGTATATATCCACTATTGCATAATTGTAAAAATCTGGAATGTAAAGGAAGATTTGTTACAGTAGCTTGCAGTTATTCTGTGCTTACCATCTACTACAATTAACCAAAAAGTTACAACAACTTACAACTTAGCAACTTACATTTCTTATAGGAGTTACAAAACCATATCTGATACCATCGGGACATGTGATCAATAAGAAAATTATATTTGTATCAAAGAAGCCTTAACATTTAGCCCATTTTAGAAATTTGTGACATTTTAGGGTGGGGAATGCTGCTAAAAATGTCTTTTATTCAGGCATAAAACATGCTGAGATGGCCCAATATGTTTTCTCATGTCCTTCATACAACTTAGAGGAGAATTCTATCTATCTGCAGCTACGTGGACAAGCTTCAACTGAGCAAAAGCAGCAGTTAAAGGGGCAAGTTTTATGGTGGCTTTGTGCCTCTTAACAGACACACAATGCAATTAATATGTCTGTACAACATGAACAGGGCCCTTACGTAACATCAAGATGCGTTTTCAAGGCACACATTGTTCACCTCACCTACCCTGTCTTGGTCTTGCCGGTGAGTAGCTTGCTTGCCGGTAAGCTGCTAGAGCTAGCCAGCTGGTAGCTGCTAGCTGTTAGCTGCTAGTGATAAGTGTGTTCAGCCAGGCTTTTGTAGAAGTCATACTGCAGCAGTTCCGTGTGTATTTGTAGCTCATCCATTTGTGTGATGGCTCATCTGTTGTTGGTGAGTTGGTCATGAAGGACACCAACTACACCCCCCGGTGCTTGGGGATTGTTGTCGGCTGTGGGAGGCGAGGAAGGCGGGGACAAAGGCCGCCTGCCCGGCTAAGGGAACCTACCACACAGATCTACCCTGCCAAGCCTCCTACTCACCAACATCAGATAGATGTTGGACAAGCAAGTCCATCTCTGCATGAATCTCTACATCAGAGGGGCACAGAGGCAAGCGTGGAGGTATTGGAACACTGACTGCACCTTCTCTACTGGGGGGCATCTGGCCTCTGTCAGTTTATGGCAGGATGTCATAAGCTGTGTCATTCAACCGGGTGACTCTTTTCTTCTGTCTGTGTACCCAACGGCCACATTCTGCTTTGTGAGAAATGTATAAGTTGAAGTTGCTGAATTAACTGGATTTGTACTCGATACTGGATAATGGGGCAGTAACAAAATACCATCCTAAATGACTAAATCATGTTCAGCATTCAGTTCACAGTGAAGGACATGGTGACAATTCATTCAACAACTCTGTTGCCTCCTGTTGACAGTGATTGATTTTTCACCGAGTTGCAAAGGTCCTTTCACCCTCTGGAGGTCCCAGAGATCCCCACGTGGTCATGCTTGGTTTGGCCCAAACATAGCCCCAAATAGAAACCAGACACACACACACTCCTAGAAATCTAGGCCATGTTTACAATGGTTGCCACATGTCTGATGGAGCTTCAAGAAGATTTTCCTCATGAATGTCAATGCATAGACAGGGTTTTGTTTTCTAATGTGGAAAACACTCACACACACAAAGAAGAAGGAAGGAAGAGAAGTAGGGCATGAAATCTCCCTGTGTGAAAAATGTATTAATATTTCAAAATAAAAGCAGAATGCTCATTAGTGAGATTCAAATCTTTCTGGATGCTCCCATTTAACTAATTTCTAGTAACTAATGCTGGGCGGTATACCGGTATTAATTTCATGAATGGTATGAATTTTTCATATACACTGTTAGCTGTGAACACGTCTCACTCATGTTAGTAACTTTTTAACACAACAGTTAATAAGCACCACCCACCTCTCTTTAACAGGACAAAACCCCGTAGCACACAACAGTTTGTGACATAATCAATTGTATATTTACAGAGGTGCACTGCCGAACGGCATGCTGGGTAACATTATAGCTGCTAGCTCTGATTCAAGAATCCTGCACATTCAAAAACGGAGAAGAAAGACAGAAGATAAGAGGTCAAGAGAGGAGCCCTCTGCTGTTTCCAAGGTTTTTCTTTAAGAACAATGTGCTAGCGTTCCTTGGTCGCGCTAACGTTCCTTGGTCACGCTAATGTTACTTGGTCGTGCTAACATTACTTGGTCACGCTAACGTTCCTTGGTCGTGCTAACGTTTCTTGGCCATGCTAACATTGCTTGGCCATGCTAATGTTAAAGACATGTCACCTCCAGCATGCAGCGGAACAACAACAAGAACACAATGACAATCCAGCTACGGTCCCAGAGTAATGCTTCAACACCTGATTTAAGACGTCTTTCCTGCTGAAATACTCCCTCCAAACTACCATCTTGATTCAAACAACACTGAATCAAGCTGACAGCAAAATCATGTCCAGTTATGTCACAGAGTGTTTATACAGCAATCTTACAACTAGTTTTGTTTAGAAAAGAAAGCAATGTTAAAGTGGTGGGTGGGTGTATTACAATATATATTATTTTACAGTTTAGTGCATTCTCCTTCATATACCGTTATTTTATAATGTTGTGGAGCCTAGTAAGATTTGAGTAAACATTAGTAGAATAAGCAATAAAACATTTTTATAAAGGCCCAGTTGAGCAAAAGAAAGAAAATACCGTGATAAACCGTGAAAGCACCAGAATCTTAAAAATACTGTGATACAAACGCCCAGCTCTACTAGTGACCTGTCTTTACTTACAGTAACAATAATCAATGGGATCACAGGTGCAGGTCCTCACCAATACTGAGTACAGGCACTGATGTTTGTCCACACGAGTACCCTTACTTACGCCGTACGCCACCTCCTGCGCCCTAAAACACCTGCAGAACTGCCTCTCTCACACACAGCTCCACGCTTAGCAAACAGAACTGAAAGTTAGCTTGTTGCACGGATAATTGTAGTGGATGAATATATTATTGGAACTCTAGTACTAGTATTCCTTTATTTATTTAAACAGTCCAGAACAGATGTGTTCTCTTATCAAAAGTACAACTGAAATAGTATTTTATCTTTAATAACAAAAAACAAATTAAAGATTAAAGAAAGGCTTGTTTAATTCTAAGGCCATGTGGTTAAATTTAAATGATTTAAAATGTAATAACAATAACTTGAAAGAACTTTTTTTTAATCATCCTGCTAGTGTTAGCACCCAACAGGCTTAAAGAAAAAGGGCTACAAAAATATTGATTTGAATGTACACAAGAGCACCAATCAGGTTCTGCTTCTTTTGTCATGTGGCTGCACTGCTCAGTGCAAATTTGACCAATAACCGGGGTTTCCGGCAACTTCAACCAATCCAAGCAGTCCCACGTGCCAGGCTTTGTATCAGCATGTGACTCTGAGAGCCAGTGACCAAGCGGGAGTGACAACAGGTTGATGTCACACGTACGTCACCGGATTCATTTCCTTGTTTCTGATGAGACGTGTGTGACTCGAACATCTCACATCTACCAACAACACGTACAGTGACAGAGCGCGCAAGACATGTCAGACCGTCCTGCCAACCTGTACACATGTTAACATGTACGCTGGAATGATTTTTCCACATTAATGTCTGCTGTTTCAATTTGAAAGCTTTTCCTATGCTGTGGTCAAAAACAGCACAACAAGAGCAGCGAGTGGGGTGTTGGAAAGAAAAGGAAGTAAAACAAACATTGAAAAGAATGTAGTGTTGGTGCTGGGTGACAGGGTGACATTGGTAGCTCTAGATATAGAAAGTGTTGTTGGGCCTTCACACACACATTTTTACCATGTCTTGTCCTTATCTGTGTGACTTTACATTCTTTAGCCTAAAAATATGTTTGCAGCTCGTATAAAAGACCAAAATAGAGGTTGCTGAGTGGATGTTGTTAACGCTGAAACTGTGTGTGTGTGTGTGTGTGTGTGTGTGTGTGTGTGTGTGTGTGTGTGTGTGTGTGTGTGTGTTGTCATTGTTGTTGTTACTCCTTCCATACACAAGGACATTCAGAGAGCAACAACCCCAACATGTGACTTTTGGAAATCCAGGTCATGGAAATTTGAAGGGAAGAGAGTGGGGAGCGTAGAGAGAGAGAGACCGACACGGGGCACAGCCAACATATGCATGTGGTCTTTGGAACCTAGTCCTGTGTCCTCCTTCCAGAAAAGCTCTCTCTCTCTCTCTCTCTCTCTCTCTCTCTCTCTCCCACTCACACACACACACACACACACACATTCAGTTTTGGAGAGCAAGGTAGGCAGAAATGCCCATTTTGCGAATTAATTCCAATCAGACTTGAACAGAGTCCTTCCTGTGTGTGAATTTCCCGCCACTGTGATTGTCTACCTTGCCCTTGATTGGTTTCACCTGTTTCCCCCACCAGTTTGTCTCGTTCGGTCCATGTGATAGTCTTGTCAAGTGTTCTAGCCAGGTCATCATGGAACCAGGTTTTGTTTGGAGCTTTTTGTGAAATTGATCCTCCATGTGAGTGCTTTTCTTTGTGACATTTTGTTAAACTTTCTTCTGTTTTATGAGTCGTGCCTTTGAGTCCACGAGTGTCATGTCTAAGGTCAGTACCGGTGTGCCTGGTGTCAATCTTCTCATTACATGTTGTGACCAGTGAGCATATTTTGGAATGTCAGAGTTGAACTACTCAGACCCATGTCTCACACCAAAAACAGTTATTCCTTTTATGGCTTCTGTCAGAGCTTTAAAAATACAGCACCATATATTTCCTTAGTTTGTGTGAAGGCTAAGATTAAGCTTTAACTCTCACACACACACACAGACACACACACACACAAAGTCTGACTTTTCTGGTTGATGTCATTAACAGTCAGGTGTGGTTAAAAATGGACACTGGTTAAACCTTTCTCAAAGTAGATGTACAATACACATGCAAATGCAAATAGACAGACCTGTGGCTTTCCCCAACACATAACATACAGAAATATGCGGCTTAAATGCACAGATGCCTTTTTAAGAAACAGATGGAGGTCTGTTATGGAACTCCAAGATCAGCCCAATGTTTATTTGAGCCTGAGGGTTGTGATCGTCTCTGCTACCGCTGATATCAAACCCTGCAGGGCTGTCTTCCACCAGACTAGGCTCTCTGTCCCAACAGAGAACCACTCTCCTGTTCACCCTTTATTCATCCAGTAAGCCCTGCAAATGGGGGCTGCTTACCCAACGTACCTTGAAACTATGATGAATCGCTGCTTCCAAAAACTACAACTGAAGTGGGTTTATGTTGGTCTGTGGTGACGTTGCAGGGAGACAGGCCGGCAAGTCTGTTTTGGTAGAAAACAGTGTGTGTTCTACTAACCAGTTAGTAATAGATGGTAAACAGATGCACTCCATAGCATTACTTTACAGACATGTCCGTCAACTGAGTCAAACATGTCAAATGGATTTCTGACAGTGTCACAGTAAGAACTGTGTCTTTTTCCAAGGCCCAAACAAAAGGTTTAGGGTAACAGCTGGATTTTTTGAATTCTTTGTTTACTTTATGCCAATGGTGTTCAATCGGCCATCCCATCCTTTTCCTTTCCATTCTTCATCCTTGTGACTGTACATAACATATAAAGCCTGCTTTTCTTTTTCAGAACAACCCATACACATTAATTTCATTATAACATCCACAGCTGCAAATCCATCATTTTGATATGTCTGAGTTTAGTGCTGTACATTATGCTGTTTCCTTTCAGTCTTCTGAAATATGTCAAAACCTCACAAGCCTCAAGTAATAAATGAGGCTAAAGGCAATAGTAAATAAATCTGGAAAAATATCAATAACCGCATAGAGCAACAACAACTTCACACAGGAGGTATACAGCTCAGGATATGTTGCAATCGCTTCTATTTTTTATTCATTTTTTCAATTCCACACCGTTTATTTCCTGATAACTGGAAGCATGCAGCTATTCCACCCATCTTAAAATCTGGAGACCTCTATGATGCAAGTCATTGTAGACCGATAATTCTATTACCAGTACTGTCAAAGGTTACAGAGAAAGTTATCCTAAAGCAGCTGACAACGGAGGAACGTCTGTGTGACCAAAACCTTGCGAAATAAAGTATTTGCAAAGCGTAATGGACAGTGTGCGGGACTTCTTTAAGACTTTTCTGTAGCAGAAATAGCACCACCTATTGGTCTGGAGTATAAAGTAGCGTGCTGAGTCATTTACAAATGGATCCGTTTGGATGCAAATATTCTTGAACTGATGCCAGGAGAGATGGGGAGATGGGGGATTGTTATGGAATGTGTGGACTTGGCCTAAATAAATGCAACTCTGGCTTAATTTCCATGCAATTTGGCATAAGGAAGAAATATTGCACAGAAAAAGCCACTTTGCACTTCACAGCATACAGTGAATCATAATGTCCTCATCTCCAAGCTTTCTTATTTAGATTTTTCAACACAAACACTAGCATGGCTCTCATCATACTTGTCAAATAGGATGCAGTGTGTTACAATTAAAGATGCACGCTCCAGTTATAAAACACAATGGGCCTCATAGATCTGTGTTAGGTCCTTTAATTTTTAGTCTCTATTATAGGTCTTCCTCAACACTGTCATGGAGTAGATATACAATTATATGCTGATGACACGCTGAGAAATGAACTCATGCCATGCAAGGTGTAGTTAGTGTGAGTTACTTTGAATATCAGCAAGACAAAAGGTATGTTCTTCTGTAAAACTAGGGGGCAGATTCCAATTGCAAACATCTTTATTAAAAATGAATCAATTGTGGCCCAGGTTGGTAACCAACCCTCTGCTGCGTGGCATCCCCCATCTCTATCCCCCTTTAATGTCTGTCCACTTTATAAAAGAAAAAGCCCCCAAAAAATCTTAAAAAAACAAAGAAAATTATACTATAAAATATATCTTGGCATATTTTAGACAGATTTTAAACATTTTTTTCAGCATCTTTCTAGGGTATTTGGTTTTTCTTTGGCAATCTTTTAAACAAAACATGCTTTTTCTTGGGGGTTAAACATACATCCTTGGGATTAACTTGATCTTTGGATGCTATTTTAATGAATACTTTACCTATATGCCAGTAAGCATAGCATCAGTGGGGATTTATATATGCTAATAATATGTTGGATTCATGTTTCAAAAATTAACAATAATTAACGCAGCAACTCTAAGGACCTCCTGTTGAAGATCTCTGCTTTAAAGCATTATAACTATAAATCATGAACCATGATGTAACCAGCATAGTTTGAGTCTCCCAGATGACACATCAGACTGGATGGGGCAGCTGGGGCAGTCAGCACAGAGGACACGGATCTCAATGCACAGCTCAGACATGTGAAATAAGAAGCTTTGGCAGTGCAAGCTTGCTCACTATTCACGTCAGCATACCTCCAGCAGATGGCTGCCTGTGCCGTGGTGCCATAAATCCACCAAGCTGCTTTTGATCTGAGAGCAAAGCTAAATTGACAACAAATGTTGTCTTTCTTTTCCTCGGCCTCTTCGGGGTTCTGATAAAGTGTTTCCAGAGGAAGGCTGCGAATGGCTTCATGTCCTAAAGGCTCATATTTACAGTATGTGTAGAAATGTGCAGTGGTTAAGGGTTTGAAACCCTGCCCAGCAACTAATGTTCTGGTGTGGATTTGCAATACAGCGCTGCATACTTCACTCAAACAAACACACACAGCCCATGGCTTGCACAATATTTTATATTCTATCCCACATTCTTCATCATTTGAATCCAGATTTAGATCCACAAACAGACTCATGGAGTCATGATACATTCTTTCTCCATAATAACCACATGCTAAGAGAATGTTAGAGGACTGGGTCAGCAAACAAGCCCAAGGTGAGTTTGAAAAACAACTCTGGTCAAATCTGGAGTGTGGAAAGTGAGGTCAGTGTCATGGACTCTGCCAAGTAAATAAACAGTAAGAACACATCAATTCAGTGCATTTCCAGAACAGTTTCCAGTCCAAAACCTGCTCTAAGCAGAGCCTGTGTACACAGATATGTGGACTGAAGTCATCCAGCGACTGACCGCAGTCCAACTGAGTTATTTAAGGCTTTGTAAACTCAGGCATGTGGTGGATCCTTTATTAATCTGTTTTCTCAATGTGTGTCAACACCAACACAGGAAGGGCATTTATGATGACTTGATGGATGATACTGCATTTAACCACATAAAACAAGCACATTGCATACTGGAGGAATAGTTTGGAAACAGACAGACACAGAGGTTAGAATACATGGAACGGTGGTTCAGTTGGACATTTGAGTTTTAGCATAACAAAAGATGGAAACCTGACATGGACTGTGTTTGGTTAATGTGCTAAATTATAGTATAGTCATTGGTGTCCATAATGTGAATTCCTGGATATTAAATGTTCACCTGCAGTTTTCTGTAGCGGTCCCAGTTATATTTGTTCTTAAAGTGTACTCTAGGATCATATCATATGACATGGCAAACGTTTCAGTGGGTAGAAAGCAAACAAATTTATCTCGAGTGTGACCTTCCTGCAGCTCTCTCCTCTCTGTCGCACGGCATATGCACGCACAGTAGCAGCCAATAGAAAGAGTCTCCGTGTATGGGATGATCCCTCTGAGGTCAGGTACATGGATACCACTCCTGATGGATATCTATACAGCACCTGTTATGGTGTGGAATCACTGATTGTTTGATGTCCACTCGAGAGAAAAACTCGGAAAACGAAAAAGCATCAACAAGTCAACCGAAGGTGTCCCAAGGCAGGAAGGCAAAACGAAGATTAACCAATAATCCCATAACACGAACCATAAGAAAAAAACAGAAGACACAGAAGGGTAAAAAACACCAGGAAGGAAAGATGCAAATTGATATTTTAAAATTAGGTTTTGAGTGAAGTATTGTATTTCGCTACATTACAAATCCCATCCGGGAAAAAAAAAAAAAACTTTAACTAATGAAAACAGAAAGGAAGAAAAATCGCGCCCGGAACCACTACACCAGACACTACGACCAGACCATAAGACCAGACCTGGGCATTTGTTTTTTTTGTGCGAACCATTGACTGTAACATATGTAGCTCCTTCTTCTATGGTCGCATTAAAAGTAGACGAAGACCGGTCAGTCCCCTGTCTGCAAGTCGTGACCTGAGCGGGAGACGTGAATGAGCTAGCTACGCTGTTATCCCTCAAAAATGTCAGCTCATGGAAAAGAAAGAAGGGTCGATAGAGAGCACTGAGTCTTTAAGTATTTCTTCTCTGAAGTCAAAGGTAAAGCCGTGTGCTTAGTCTGGAGATCAGATCAATGTGTTGAAGGATTAGAATTTGAATCACCACTACAGTACTACTTGACTGATGCAGAGTGGGCAGGACATCTGAAACTTTGCTAGTTAAGCTGCAAATGCAACAAGGCTTTTTTTATTAAGTGTCAATCAATCAAACTTGATTTATAGAACACTTTTCATACATTTAAGATGTAGAACAAAGTGCTTTACAATTAAAAGCAATTACCCCCCCATACCCCCGTCATATAAAGTTAGTTACTGTACATGTTCTGTCTGTGAGATAGGAAGTGAACCAGGTGTTTGAGTCTGTTTAAAAGAATAGTGTGGTCTACTGTATCAAAGGCTGCACTTAGATCCCGCAGCACCAACGACAGTTTCTGTGAATCAAAGTTAGACCTGAGGTCATTAAAATTAATCATTTTCACCAGAGATGTATCTGTGCTGTGATTTGCCCTAAATCACACTGATGCTTCTCAAGGATATTAAAATTATTTTTTTTTAAATAATTGAGTTGAATAAAAAGCAGTTTTTCTAAAATGGTACTACGTTGCTAATTATTTTTGATTTATCAATTATCTATGTTTCATTTGGCTTTGGAAGCACACATTTGTTTTTGGTTTCTTAATTGTATGGAGTAGGCCTATATATCAAGGAAAAGAAATGTCTCACTTGTCTAATGCGTGCTTGGGAGAAAAGAAATACAGAAAAGTTTAAAATCTTACGTTGCTGTCATTCTTACAGTATGCATTTAAATGGTATTTATTTAAATTTTCGTCTCTCTCTAATTTCTTTATTTCCAAATTCAGTTTCTGCAAGGTTTTTCTTTTATTTGTTATGAAGATCCATCTCCTGCATTTTGCGATTGTTTAATTTAATCTTGATCTCTGCCAAATCTCTTTGCTTCTGGAGGTGTGTGGTTTATAGGGACCTGACCATTTGGGAACTCCGTAAAACACATCACAGTTATGAATTATGTCAGCTGTGACACTGGTCAATTCAATTCAGTTGTTTATTTATAGTATCAATTCATAACAAGAGTTATCTCAAAACACTTTACAGATAGAGCAGGTCTAGACCACTCTATAATTTACAAAGACCAGACAATTCTAGTAATTCACCCAAGAGCAAGCATTTAATGTGACAATGGCGAGGAAAAACTCACTTTTAGAAAGAAACCTGGGACAGACCCAGGCAGGAGTGTAGCAGGATGTAACAGGGCACCACAGGACGTGTAGCAGGACCACAGCGACATCTGCAACCATGATTTTGGAGCCTCCCTGATCCAATGAAACATGCTGGGGGAAAAAGAACATAAGGACTCTGCTAGAGCTAGGTTAGTAACAAGCATGTCTGGGACATGGATGCACACAAATGGAAAGATAGAGGAGAGAGGAGCTCAGTGTGTCCTAGGAAGTCCTCCGGCAGGCTAAAACTATTACAGTATAATTGGTACAAGGCAGACCTAAGCAAGTTCTATAAGGGTTGGTAGATGTGTCTGACAACTGCAAAGAGAAGCAGAGAAACACAGCAGGAATTGTGCATGGTGTGAATTTCTAATATAATGATATTACTATGTTGGCAGGCTGGATGTCAGGCTGCATAGCATCTGGGCCCTATTAAAAATATGTTCTATGAGCACCACATCACTAATCCATTATGTACGAAATTAGTATTTCCACAAGATTGATATGATGCTGTACTGTACCTTCAGATTTGCCTTCACCCTATACCACATTCAATAGAACTGCATTGACGAAGGTTTGAGAGGTCCAAGTTCATGTCCAAGGCTACTCTGGGAGCCGCAGGACAGTGTAGGCAACAGTGATGTCACAGGCCCTCTCTGGGTGGTGTAGGCACTGAAAATGGGACTTGAAAATCCCAAATGCCATCTCGATTTGGGCCCTTGACCTTGCATGGGCGAGATTATAAGTGTGCTGTTAATATATGATAACTGACAGCAGAACTCAACATGGCTAATGTTAGGGGCGCTAACGTTAGGTGGTGAAAATGTAACGTTAAGTACGGCTGGTCGGTTAGCTAGGCTTACGTGTTGCTGGGTGTGGCTGCCGTTGATTTTTGTAAAGTAACTTTAATCTGTGTGTAACGTTATGTTTTTAACGCACCGCTAGTTTGCTGGATTTGTCTTGCGATATTATAAAATGAGATTTAGGAGTAAAGAACAGTACTGGTCGTTGATGTTAATTTAACTGACAATTTAACACAGATTGAGTGAAATCAGCCACATAGCAGTCAATGTGGTGGTAATATAAACAACGTGTTAAACATTACTAAAAAAATTTATCAACTAAAACGATTTGCTGTTCATATATACTGTTAAGAGCTAGCTAGCAATCACCAGTAACTGACATCTCAGCCGGTCCGTTAACTAGGTAACGTAACTAGCTAGGTAGATCACCAACTTTTCTGTGAGGTCCAAAAGGACTAAAACAGTAGGATTCCCTTCATCTACAGACAAGGCAATATCATTATGTACTCTCAACAGTGCAGACTCAGTACTGTAGCGGACCATGTTTTTTACTGTAAAAAAAACCCAGGTCGTTGGAGAAAGACAGCCGCCTCTCCATCCAAGAGAACTCAACCGGGTTCATGTATATTTGAGCTGCCCCAAGGTGATGGTTTGATTTGTGTCATGTTGATCTGCAAAACAGAAAACAGATCCATACTCTTGTCAAAAGATTTTCAAATAAAACGCAGTGACTACAACTGTAATTCTGTCCAGATAGACTTACATGAATCCCCACCCCATCATCTGCCTTTTCCTCTGCTGCCATGACCTCTGTCACCCTCATATTTGACAGCACCCCCAGCCGGTGGCCATAAATGCTGCCAATGAAGGCGGACATTTACCCTTAGAATTTGTAGCGAACCTGCAACAGTGGGTTCGTTTCAAGTTCAGCTGAAAAAAATACAAGAAAAGACAGTTTCAGCACCTTGGAGAGAGACCCACACATGGCTGTGGTGAGAAGGATCTACTCAGAATATCAGCTGATGCTTTCTGAGGGTGTCCCTGGAAACCACCCTTCCCAACTTCCATTTGGTGGGACGCAATCTGCCTTCTGATTGGCAGAGGGGCAGAGGTGTTGCCTTGAAATATTTCAGGAATTGGTAGACATTCCGCAGGTAAAAATTTTCTGTTATTGTTTTTTGCCTACATTTTTTCTTTACTTGGATATCGGACTATGGCATTTTCTTGCCCATAGAATATGGACTATATATGGACTATAACTGTAAGAAAAGATTAACTGTATTTGATAATGGCTCCGTTCTAATTTGTGTAATTGTTTGATACTGCCGACATTAGGGGCCTGGATGAGCCATTTATGCTATTTTTTGTTATTTCATATTTTGTTAGTATAATTAACTATGGTTTATGGATGAGGAGATTTCTGATTTCTGTTTCAAAATGTTGTTTATTTCTTTCTTGACTAATGATCGTTGTAAAGCTATCTGGTCAGTTTGTAACAGTCTCTAACACTGCACCCTCCACCACACGCACTCTCTCTTCTCTCTCTCGTCGATTCTGCTGTTGGTTGTTTTAATGTCCTCTTTAATTTCTCAGAGAGTGTTGCTGATTTCCTGGCGAAAGACTCTCAATTCTTGAAGTACTGTTTGTAAGTCAGCCATGGAGTCAGTTACCTGTTGAAACAATTCCTCAGGTTCAATATGGCAGCCGCCAACGATAGCTGTTTTCTTGGGCTGGAGGAGCCTGTTTTCAGTAGGATTCCATCTCCCTTTCATAACAAATGCCCAACCAATATCACATATTTCTCTGAATTAAGCTTCTGAAAGACAGCATTCTATTGACAGGGTCTGGGAGCTCTGATGTGACACTGCTTACCTCATGTCCCCTCAACCGGAAGTCCAAGAACAATTTTTAAGGTTCAGGTTCTGTTTTTAATAGAGGGAGTGACTTTCCTCAAATGTCCCTAAATGGTCTACCTTTTCCTGCATGAAAGTCTAGTCTAGTCTACTAGAACTACTCAAAGCTCTGTAACATAGTACAGGAACCATTTCCCATCCACACACATTCACACACGGTGGCCGAGGCTGCCGTACAAGGTGCCACCTGCTCATCAGATACACACTCACACACCGATGTGCAGCATCGGGGGCAACTCGAGGTTCAGTGTCTTGCCCAAGGACACTTCAACATGGGACTGCAGGGCAAGGGATGGAACCAACCTTCCGATTGGAATCCCCCTATTAAAAACAGCCCAAGCTGTAGAGTGAGTGACACAAAATGTAGTTTCTCTCCGACAACGCCACCTAGATCTGGAGTCTAGGAACTCTTTTTAAATAATTAAAACAATTTACGTGGTAGATGGTCCTTTTTTAAAGGGATAAGAATGCTGGTTAACCACAGGAACAAAAAGACTGGGGAGGATTAAACTGATTTATATTAAAAATAGGAAGATTTGTTCTTGGTAAAAACTGTTCAAAACAACAATCCTGTAAAAGTGTGGTAATTAGTTAAAAGTCCAGTAATAAAACACAATTTAGGACGAGATTAAGAAAAAAATGTCTTAGAGCAATTAGTCCGGGTAAAAGAAAAGGGGAAAGGGAAGATTATCTTCTGGAATTCTTAGAGGACACGCCACGTCCTCCATGCCAGCGTCCTCTGTTTCAGAGCCCTCCTCTCTCCATCTCGCTGTTTAAAGGAGGAAGGAGTCAAACGTCAGTCTGTTTACTTGCTGTTAAAAAACAGAGTATATCAGTAACTATAAGCATATACATATCAAATCATATATAAAGTCTAGATATTTACAAGCAGGAACTCAAATGCTTCCTGCTGCCATAACACAAATGGCAGTCAGACACAATTACACAAATTTTGATTAATGTATGTTGTCCTTTCTAAATAAAATACAAAATACAAAAACAGTCAAATAACTAAGGATTGCAAATACATGAGTGAAATACAAGGTGCATATGCCATAATATAATAATAATCATAACAATATTATAAATAACATATTACATTTGAATGTTAATTTAATAATATCAGTAACTATAATATATCAACAAACAGCAGCAACATTAGTGTGCTATATTTAAAGTTAATATATTCATTTGTATTTTAATAGTGGTCTCAAGCGGGGTAATTACTTAACCCTGAGAATAGGGGACTGAAGAATGCCCTCCCCCATGTGTGGGGCTAAGCTATTGGAGGATGCATGAGGACCAGGCAGCCTGATTTCTATGCTACAGGTGTTGGCCCCCCGGATGGCTAAAGTTCCTCCTGGGGTTCACAGGGAATCCTAGGCGCGGGACGGCAAAGGCACCCAACCCAAAACTCAGAATAGTTTCCAGGGTTACCAGGTACGACCCAGCTGAAAATCCAGAAACAAAAAAGAAAATATAAAATCAGAAAAAGCTTTACCACCAAGGAGAACATACATCCTTAGTCATTTAGAAATTGTTAAGCCTCAACACTTTGGGGGGTATGAAGCATTGGTCTGATTGGGGGCGTTCACCACTTAGTCCTCAGTTAAACTGACAATGTATGATTGACACCTCAGGGAAAAAATGAAATAGATTAAAATGACTGTGTACCATTTACAATAATGTCCCAACAACGATGGGACCAAACTAAAACTCAGGAGCCTGCAGCAAACCTCCATGAGGGGCCTAGCAAAGGCCGGATCCTCCTCAATCAAAAGTTCTCCATCAGGGTCCAAGGGGTTAAAGTTTGGCTCAAAAACTTCTGGGTCCATCTCTGATCGGATCATACTGTCTCATTTCAGCAGGAAAGTAGAGAGGCTTGAACCCAAATGCAGAGTACAGACTTTATTAACAAAAACACAAAGTGTCCAGAGGATGGCAGAGCAAAAACTTAGAAACAAGATCTCCCAAAAGGGATAAAAGGCAAGCAGGCCAGGAAGCAAGAACGAGCAGGCCCGCCCATACAGTACAGCCCAGAAACAGAGACTAACTACACAGGGTAACGAGGTGGAACACATCAGGGAGAGACAGGCAGGAAGTAAGACAAGACTAGAGAGAAAACAGAATACTACAAAATAAAACAGGAACCACTACATAGACACTCACAAACGTGACAAATCTTATGCTTTACATGACCATAGTTTCTTAGTGGGAATCATTTCTATATGTCCTCTGCTGCCACCCTCTGGAATGTAAGAGAAACAGTAGGCAAACTGCTTTAGCTTGCTGTCAACAACAACAAAGAAATGCTTTTTAAATGACTCCACATATGTATAAATAATACATAACTAGTAAAATAACACCCAAGTGCATACTGGAGGATTTTCCCTTGGCTTCTCAAAGAAACAGCAAAGGAGATCAGTGCCTCAGGAATGTTAGAGCAACAGTAGGCAAACTGGGCAGGGAGCACATAGGTAGCAGATCAGACAGGGAGAACATAAAGGGAGCAGATCAGACATGGAGCACATACAGCGAGCAGATCAGACAGGGAGCACATACAGGGAACATATCAGACAGGGAGTACATACAGGGAGCAGATCTGACAGGGCGAACATACAGGGAGCAGATCAGACATGGAGCAAATACAGGGAGCAGATTAGACAGGGAGCACATACAGGGAGCAGATCAGACAGGGAGTACATACAGGGAGCAGATCAGACAGGGAGCACATACAGGGAACATATCAGACAGGGAGTACATACAGGGAGCAGATCAGACATGGCGAACATACAGGAGCAGATCAGACATGGAGCAAATACAGGGAGCAGATTAGACAGGGAGCACATACAGGGAGCAGATCAGACAGGGAGTACATACAGGGAGCAGATCAGACAGGGAGCACATACAGGGAACATATCAGACAGGGAGTACATACAGGGAGCAGATCAGACAGGGCGAACATACAGGGAGCCGATCAGACATGGAGCAAATACAGGGAGCAGATTAGACAGGGAGCACATACAGGGAGCAGATCAGACATGGAGCACATACAGGGAGCAGATCAGACAGGGAGCACATACAGGGAGCAGATCAGACAGGGAGCACATAAACGGAACATATCAGACAGGGAGCACATACAGGGAGCAGATCAGAGAGGGAGCACATACAGGGAGCAGATACAATTAAATTAAATTCAATTTTATTTATAGTCTCAATAACAAGAGTTATCTCCAGACACTTTACAGATAGAGTAGGTCTAGACCAGATAGAGCAGGTCTAGACCACACTCCATAATTTACAAGGACCCAACAGTTCTAGTAGTTCCCTCCAGAGCAAGCAACAGTGCAACAGTGGCGAGGAAAAACTTCCTTTTAGGCAGAAACCTCGGACAGACCCAGACCCAGGCTCTTGGTAGGCGGTGTCTGACGACCGGTTGGGGTTAGAATGAAGAGTGGCAATAACAGTCACAAAAAATAGTAGTTTGTAGTAGTTCTTTGTAGTAGTTCATGGCATAGCAGGGAATTGTGTGTGTGTGTGTGTGTGTGTGTGTGTGTGTGTGTGTGTGTGTGTGTGTGTGTGTGTGTTTGAGGGTGGTGTATTCCAGGAAAGCTGTTAGGGGACGTGGTGTGCACAGTGTGTATTTATAGACAGTGGGTCTCCAGCTGTGGAGCCTGAGTTTGGTGTGAAAATACACACAGATGCCAGATACTCAGCAGCAACCCCCCATTGGAGTGCTCTCAGCCAATCAGGATGTACACACACACACACACACACACACACACACACACACACACACACACACACGCTGTATAACACGTTGCACTAGATGGGAGGGGAAACCCAGGCAATAATCAGATGCAAGACATGTTATTACCAGTGAAGTTTAAGAATTGTTCAAGTTAAGGTTAGGGTTAAGAGAATTCCTTTTTTAAAAAAAGATCCTGTGAATATTTGGAGACCTCTTTTTTCTAATTCACTTCTCACATATTATATATATATATATATATATATATATATATATATATATATATATATATATATATATATATATTTATAAACTTGGCAAGTGGAAGACATTTAAAGGAAGTCTGGCAGTAATTTGAGTCTGGCAGCACTAATACCAATAATGCAACAGTTTATGTATCAGTGCGCTCTTGCCATTTTATGGTGGAGTGCTGCCCCCTTGTGTGGGAAACACACACATATATATACACACACACACCTACACACACACACACACACACACACACATTGTGAAGAAGAGGTTGTGCCCCCCCCCTGCATGGGTTACTGATTGAGCTGAATGTCTGTAGCTTAGTAACCTTTCTGTTTGACTTTATTTAACACCAAGGTTCATCAGCTCCCGGGTCAGTTACTGAGTTCTTATCATTTCTCTTTGGTTTACAGTGTTTTTCATTGCTATGATGATATTATCAATAGTACGGTGCAGTATTTCAAAACTCTTAGTACATTACTCCCAACTGGTCATACTATTAAATCATTACAGTTTCCATTCACTGATTCTCCTTCATTTGGCTCGTCAACATCTTTCACTACGAGACCAATGTTTCAACCTCTCAGTTTCTGCTGAACTACGAGTAGGCCTACATTAGTTAAGTCCCCTAAATAAATGATAGTGCATTCTTTCAGTTATTGTAACAATCACTTAGTTCAAGACCTAACAATGTATGATACATGTTATAAAATAACTTTAGCGACACGTTGATCCATGTGTGTTGTCCGTACAAATAAATGAAATTGAGGAATTATTAAAAAACAGCTTCTTTTGACCTCAACATAGCTAAACTAAAGTGTGATGTGAGCAACCAGTTGGAAGTCTTCTGGTAGCTGTGCAAGAGAAATCTCAATCATTCCCAATTAGCAGAGACGGAGAGGTAGGTATATGTTAGGAGATAACATAGGTACAGGCTAATTACTGCTAACTAACATGCTAGTTAACATTAACATAGGCACAGGCTAATTACTGCTAACTAACATGCTAGTTAACATTAACATAGGCACAGGCTAATTACTGCTAACTAACATGCTAGTTAACATTAACATAGGCACAGGCTAATTACTGCTAACTAACATGCTAGTTAACATTAACATAGGCACAGGCTAATTACTGCTAACTAACATGCCAGTTAACATTAGTAATTAAACCTAAACAGCTAGCCTAACAGTCTAGATTGTCTGCGATCTTCTCCTGTACTATACGGTGATTCCTTTACTGTGGGACAGTAAGTCGCGTGGTTATGACACAATCGTTAGCCTATTTTTATAAAACCATCTGCTACGGAGCCATAACGTTTGATTCAAGGTAACGAAGCCTTTTATACATTGTTGTGTTTCTTTAGAAATAAACAACAGACAAATAGAGTCTTTAAAGACAGAAAGAGAAAATAGAATACATTTGAGTATAATTCTGCTTTGTTGTTGCTGTCATAGTATGAATACAGAAAGATTGTAAGACTACAGCAATATCTCCATAATATTCATAATATCCCCCATGTTAAGCAGGGAACAGTATGTGGGACCAAATCATGTCTTGTTTGTTATTTCAATACACACTATGTTTTTCCTTAACAAAAGTTATGGCTATAACACAGAAAGTTCAATTAAAAAAAAATTACAAGATTGATACACATTTCTCATTGTGAGAATATTTTAGCTTATTAATTGGTCAAAAGGTCAGTGTGTGTTAGGGGGGGGTACTCAAACACACCAGCAGCTGATAGGTCGCCCCCTGCAGCCTCATGGCCCGTCTCGTCCAATCACATTGCTTTATTTGGCATGTTACGTAATCGGGCCACCTGCCTGAGTGTGCCTGGGGGAGAGAAGGGGGGGAGAGAGAAGGGAAAGCTCTGCTCTCTCCGTCCGTCCGATCGCTTTCAGGCAGCAGAGGAGCACAGCGTCTGCACGCACGGTGAGTCTCTGCATGGGACACACACACACACACACACACACACACACACACACAGATAGTTTGTATTTGCAGTAAGAGACGGTTTGTGTTTGAAGCAACTGTTGAGGATATTAATTTGACACTTCTACTTTATGGCTGCTTATGACTTGACACAGTGTGGTCTGGATCTTGTGCAATTATTAAATGATTAATAGACTGTTCTATGGGAGCTGTCCAACTGAGCACTTTCAAATCCAAGCAACTCTTCCGTGCTTTTGATTGGTCAACACCGGAGGCATGAGCTACACTAAGGGATTTCATTGGTTGGCAGGACAGCAGGCCCCGCCCCTCGCTGTTCGGGGTCAATAAACTGTCAGTCATAATTACTAAGCACTTTTTCATTCATTGAGAATGTGCTGCTGTATAATGATCATATTGCTGATTTTATGCTGCATATATTTACCATAGTTACATACAAACTAAAAAATAACAAACAAAATGTCTCTGCATGCAATATTTATTCAAGATTAAATACTGTATTGCCATAATATATAATACAAATATGATAAGAAATAAAAACACAACACTTAAAACATAAGCCCAGTGCATTAAACAGAGCATGCATTACATCCATCCATAAACGATCCAGAAGAGAATAAAGGTGCTGGTGAAGAAGCCTTAGAGCAACAGGATGCTTCAGCACTATGTGCTGTGAGGGATGTCTTGGTGTTTGACGGCCCTAAGGGGAAAGTTATTAGGTGGGGGTTAGGATGGTGGGGTGCATGGAGTCCTGTAGTATTTATAGACCTTTGCGCTGAATGTGGGGGCTTGTAGATGTCGGAGATGGGCTTGAGTTTGCAGCTGAGGTTTTTGAGGAAGAGAAAAGCATTCTGCTGAGCTGTGGAGCTGCCATACAACACTTATAGAAACAGTGAAAATACTTTTTATCACAGTCATGTAGAACTGCAGCATCCCCAACAGTCATGACATGCAGGCTGCTCATTCTGTGGAATTGAATCTGGAATAGAAAGGGACGTGTTCAAAATAATGGCTGCTGTGTTCAATTAGTGAGGTGATTGGTTCTGTGAAGAAACAGGTGTCAATTATGGCCCATATTTAATTTATATACATACATGTTAAAGGATGGAAGGAAGCAAATGTTGTTGTTGTTCACACTGAAATTCTCAGCAAAATGGCTCATTCCAGACATTACTCTGAGGAACAGCGGACTTTGATTAAAAAGTTGATGGGAGAGGGGAAAACCTATAAAGAAGTGCAGAAAATGATAGGCTGCTCAGCCAAAAGGATTTCAAATGCCTTGAAATGGCATCCAAAGCATGAACGACGTGGGAAAAACAGTCAACTACCATTGGAATGGATGGAAGAATAGGCAAAATGGAGAAGGCTCAACCAATGATCAGCTCCAGGAAAGTCAAAGAAGACCTAAAGTTACCTGTGAGTGCTGTTACAATCAGAAGAAAGCTACTGTATGTGAAGTAAAACTATCAGCTAGAAGTCCTGGGCTGTAATACCTGTTCACAGGTGACTCCATGCAACCCAGATGTGAAGTAGTTCTCAGAAATAATGGTTATGTAACTAAATATTAGTGCAGTGATTCAAAGTAAAGCAAACCCTTGAGACATTTTTCAGTTCATACAGTAAATGTTTGAGTTTGTAAAGAATGTTTTGATTTGGAATTCAATGTGCAGTGTTCCCAATATTATGGAATTAAAAGCTATTCTAAGGATTTTAAGCATTATTCACTTTTTATACACATTGCTATAATTCTGAACACAACTGTATATGCTGTCTGTTTCAGTACACATGCAAATCCGTCCATCTTCAGTATCGGGTTGCAGGGGCAGCAGCTCCAGCGGGGACCCCAAACGTCCCTTTCTGGGCCCCATTAACCAGCTCCGACTGGGGCACACATGCACATGTCATTCCTTCAACTGTATCTTGCTAAAGTCATTCTGTACCATTGTGAAACTCACTTTGCTCTTTGGACCTTGTCACCTAGGGACCACTTTGACATGTTGATAAAGTGTGAGTGGGGGTCTTGTGAAACAACCCTAAACTGCAGAGTGTCATGAAATAATCAGAATCAGAATCAGCTTTATTTGCCAGGTATGAGGACACAAAACAACCAATATATACACACTTATATATACACATTATAAACAGAAATGAAATAGACAGGTTGAGGCAGTAGTGCAGTGAAGAGTGCAAAGTGTGTAGGAGTAAATAGTATTATGTTATTATATAAGTATTATATTACAATATGAACAGTATGAATAGCTCTGAAATAGAGAATGAGAACAATGAATAATAAGGGAAACCAGGACACAGACTGATTTGAGACAGTGTTTCTGGGTTATTGACCAGGAATTGAAACTGACAGGGTGGGTCAGAAGTCAGCTGTTCATCAGAGTGATGTAACCTGACACTGTGAGTCAGAGTCAGCTGTTCATCAGAGTGATGTAACCTGACAGGGTGGGTCAGAAGTCAGCTGTTCATCAGAGTGATGTAACCTGACACTGTGAGTCAGAGTCAGCTGTTCATCAGAGTGATGTAACCTGACAGGGTGGGTCAGAAGTCAGCTGTTCATCAGAGTGATGTAACCTGACACTGTGAGTCAGAGTCAGCTGTTCATCAGAGTGATGTAACCTGACAGGGTGGGTCAGAAGTCAGCTGTTCATCAGAGTGATGTAACCTGACACTGTGAGTCAGAGTCAGCTGTTCATCAGAGTGATGTAACCTGACAGGGTGGGTCAGAAGTCAGCTGTTCATCAGAGTGATGTAACCTGACACTGTGAGTCAGAAGTCAGCTGTTCATCAGAGTGATGTAACCTGACAGGGTGGGTCAGAAGTCAGCTGTTCATCAGAGTGATGTAACCTGACACTGTGAGTCAGAGTCAGCTGTTCATCAGAGTGATGTAACCTGACACTGTGAGTCAGAAGTCAGCTGTTCATCAGAGTGATGTAACCTGACACTATGAGTCAGAAGTCAGCTGTTCATCAGAGTGATGTAATCTGACACTGTGAGTCAGAGTCAGCTGTTCATCAGAGTGATGTAACCTGACACTGTGAGTCAGAGTCAGCTGTTTATCAGAGTGATGTAACCTGACACTGTGAGTCAGAGTCAGCTGTTCATCAGAGTGATGTAACCTGACACTGTGAGTCAGAAGTCAGCTGTTCATCAGAGTGATGTAACCTGACACTGTGAGTCAGAAGTCAGCTGTTCATCAGAGTGATGTAACCTGACACTGTGAGTCAGAAGTCAGCTGTTCATCAGAGTGATGTAACCTGACACTGTGAGTCAGAAGTCAGCTGTTCATCAGAGTGATGTAACCTGACACTGTGAGTCAGAAGTCAGCTGTTCATCAGAGTGATGTAACCTGACACTGTGGGTCAGAAGTCAGCTGTTCATCAGAGTGATGTAATCTGACACTGTGAGTCAGAGTCAGCTGTTCATCAGAGTGATGTAACCTGACACTGTGAGTCAGAAGTCAGCTGTTCATCAGAGTGATGTAACCTGACACTATGAGTCAGAAGTCAGCTGTTCATCAGAGTGATGTAATCTGACACTGTGAGTCAGAGTCAGCTGTTCATCAGAGTGATGTAACCTGACACTGTGAGTCAGAGTCAGCTGTTTATCAGAGTGATGTAACCTGACACTGTGAGTCAGAGTCAGCTGTTCATCAGAGTGATGTAACCTGACACTGTGAGTCAGAAGTCAGCTGTTCATCAGAGTGATGTAACCTGACACTGTGAGTCAGAAGTCAGCTGTTCATCAGAGTGATGTAACCTGACACTGTGAGTCAGAAGTCAGCTGTTCATCAGAGTGATGTAACCTGACACTGTGAGTCAGAAGTCAGCTGTTCATCAGAGTGATGTAACCTGACACTGTGAGTCAGAAGTCAGCTGTTCATCAGAGTGATGTAACCTGACACTGTGAGTCAGAAGTCAGCTGTTCATCAGAGTGATGTAACCTGACACTGTGAGTCAGAGTCAGCTGTTCATCAGTGTGATGTAACCTGACACTGTGAGTCAGAAGTCAGCTGTTCATCAGAGTGATGTAACCTGACACTGTGAGTCAGAGTCAGCTGTTTATCAGAGTGATGTAACCTGACACTGTGAGTCAGAGTCAGCTGTTCATCAGAGTGATGTAACCTGACACTGTGGGTCAGAGTCAGCTGTTCATCACAGTGATGTAACCTGACACTGTGAGTCAGAGTCAGCTGTTCATCAGAGTGATGGCTTGTGGGAAGAAACTGTTCCTGAGTCTGTTGGTTTTGGCGTGCAGTGATCTGTTGCACCTACCAGAGGAGAGAAGCTGGAACAGGTTATGTCCTGGGTGAGATGGGTCTGCAGTGATGTTTCCTGAATCTGGAAGAGTGGGAGTCATGAATGGAGGGTAGGTTGGCACCGATGTCTGCACTAGGGCTGCATAATATATCCTTTTTGTATTGTCATGGCGATATCAACTGTCGGAATAAACACATCAGGTAAGACACTCAGAGATTTGTTGTACAAGTTTAAAGCATCAGTACAAAACTGCACTTTAAAATCTGTTACGTGCTGCCTTTAATATTCAATTCAATGTTCAATTTGTTCAATAAACAATAAACAATAAACAAATGTTGGAAATTATTTCCTTTCATTACTTTTAAATTCAACAAACGTAGTGTATTCTGAAGTCAGTGTGTTGATTCAATGAAGTGTAATGTCTACTGGAGTGCCCCTTTAGCCAAACACAGAGCAAATTCATTTCAGTTGCAAAGACCTTGCAAGTATGATGTACGCAGGATGTAAACCTTAGCCCAAGAAACCATCACATGCAATATGAAATGTAACATAATCCATATACTTTGAACGCTTGTAATAATTCCAAACATATGTTGTGTTTGTCCTGGTGTGTGTTGCTGCTTCTGCAAAAGCCAGTGACGTGTGAAGATGAAGATTGCATTGATTGGACAGAGTCTGTTTGGCCAAGAGGTTTACAAAGAGCTGAGGAAGGAAGGCTACACCATCGTAGGAGTCTTCACCGTCCCTGACAAGGATGGCAGGGCTGACCCACTGGGTGAGACGTTTACTGACTCATTAAAAAAATCTTTCCCCTCTCATTAAAAGCCCGTCTGTCATTAATAGACACAGGATTTATCACTTTATTGCACTGAACTCAAAGGAAAATCAATATAGTTGTCCTATCAAAGTTGCATAGTCATTAGTATTGATGTTTAAGGGCGTTGTGAAATCACCTGTATGCTATCATCAGTGGCATCTGGCCGGTGGGGGAACCCTGAAATCTGGGGGGTGGGTGTGCAAACACCACACCAAATTCCATTCTCAAATTTAACACTTTAAAGTCCCTTTCCACTACACAGCACATTTAAAGAAAATTCACTTTTTAAGCTAATTCACATTACTCTCGTTATTTCCTTCCAAGACAAACAGCTAGTAGTTACATTATGATTATAACTGCATGCCAAATAAATCAGAGCACACAAGGCCAAACTGCCTCCTAAGTAACCTGTGACCGGCTGTTCTTTAAACGGAGTCCGACACAGTCAGTCCACATAAAACCAACCAGGGCTACATTCACTTCCAGATAACTTCACAGAGAACGGCATCACCGATCTGTTTCAGCTGAATATTCTCTGTCTTGCTCATCTAAAATCACCAGACCTGCAGTAGGTTACCGTGTCAACCAGGCTACAAAGCCTGTTTCTAACCGGTAGGCTACTAGTAACGTGATCTTCACCGACTTACACAGTATGCAATAGTTCTGCTACAGATACTTGCCTTGTTTATGAACTCACGGTGGGCTGCTGAGAGGGAACAGGGGAAACACTGGAATAGAAACAGGAAGCACTGATGTATGAAACTGCCAATTAGATTTTAATAATTTAATTGTAAATTGAAGCTACAGTAACGCCGACCAGGTCGTACCAGCCCACTTTAACTCGTGAATATCATTACTGTAATATCTGATACTACAAAATCATCTTTATATTTTCAGTCTTTACGTACCTTGTTACTAAAAGGTTTTTTAAGCCACAATGTAAGTGCTGGATCACTGTTTTCCTCCACAGCAACTGAGGCGGAGAAGGATGGTGTTGCCGTGTTCAAGTTCCCCCGCTGGCGTGTGAAGGGCCAGGCCATCCCGGAGGTGGTGGCTCAGTACAAGGCCACGGGCGCTGAGCTCAACGTCCTGCCCTTCTGCTCCCAGTTCATCCCCATGGAGGTCATCGACCACCCCAAACACGGCTCCATCATCTACCACCCCTCGCTGCTGCCTCGCCACAGGGGAGCCTCCGCTATCAACTGGTGAGTAATGTCATGTTCATTGGGTTGTGGTTGGCATGGCGACAAGCTCAGTCTTTGACCTGCTGTCCCCTGGACACACAGGACCCTGATCCACGGTGACAAAAAAGGCGGGTTCACCGTGTTCTGGGCCGATGACGGACTGGACACGGGACCAATCCTACTGCAGAGGGACTGTGATGTTGATCCCAATGATACTGTCAACACAATCTACAAGAGGTTTCTCTTTCCAGAGGGTGTCAAAGGCACAGTAAGTGTAGCGAGGGGGAAAGGCATTGTGGGTGGTGTAGGCTGACCTTTTTGGTAAAGTAAATATTATAAAGCCATTCAAGACACTCATTATGATCGGTGCTTTAGAAAAAAGGCACATCAGAGGATTTATTTTCTGAGGTGTCACAAGAACTATGGGATGTTCCTTAATATTCTACAGAACTTTTACCGCTGTACAATTGAGAGTTTAACTGACAGGCAACATGTGGTTTGGTTTGGTAGGGCTACTTCACATGACCTTACTCTTTTGACAAAGGTGGTCAAGACTGCATCTAAAGTCATTCAGGTTCCACATGAACCGCTCCAAAACATTTACTGGAAACACAGTACTAAGAGGCACGAGGTATTCTGCAGGATTCTAGTCATCCTGCACAAAATCTCTTCTCCCCCCTTCCATCAGGGAGATGTTAGCAGAGCATCCCGACGCGCACATCACGTTCCAGGTAATAAGGCTACTGAATCAATGGTAGGGCTGAGGTCTGAGTTTAGTTACTATGGTTACTGTGCTTGGATGTTTTTAAATGTTTTTTAAAATATTTTTTAATTGTTACTTATTACCTGGTGCTGAGAGAGTGCCAAGGCACATTGTATTTCATTGCTGTGGTACTCTGTACTGATATGCATATGACAATACACTTGAACTGAAGTAAAGTGAGATAGTCCACAGATGGTTCACTAGTTACACTTTAACATCCGTTGTTTTCCTCAGAGGTTATAGTTTAATATAATATGTCATCTGGCTCACACTGGTGGAGCAAACTGTAGAGTCTCAGCTTTCCAGTCATCCACACTTTTGTACTGCATGAAACAACTGCATTGGTTATCATAAAGTGGGCGTGAGATTCGTGGTTACCCATAGAACTCATTCTTTTATTCAGATTTATTGAGGTGAGAGGTCAAAGGTCCCCGTCACGTTTCAATGTTACCACACCTTCCTCGTTTAGTTCAGGTGCGGTTTTCTTTGGACAGGTGGGAACGCGGCAATCACACTCGGAAAACTACTACCTACTGAGACCAGCTTGAAGAGGTGGTCTCTGGAGTGGTTTGATTGTGGTGAGAACGTGATCCGACCTCGAACTGCACCAACTATATACTCATCAAACCTGCGTCTCCTGTAGTCAGGTAGCTTAGCAGTCTGAGCTAATGTCTCCTGTAGTCAGGTAGCTTAGCAGTCTGACCTACTGTAATGTCTCCTGTGGTCAGGTAGCTTAGCAGTCTGAGCTAATGTCTCCTGTAGTCAGGTAGCTTAGCAGTCTGAGCTAATGTCTCCTGTAGTCAGGTAGCTTAGCAGTCTGAGCTAATGTCTCCTGTAGTCAGATAGCTTAGCAGTCTGAGCTAATGTCTCCTGTAGCAAACTGTAGCAGCTTGCAGTGTTTCTATCACAGAAATAGACAGTGATCAAGCTCGCCGTCTGTCACTCACATCTCCGTAGTCAAACCAGCCGCCGCCTAAAGTTGGAGACAGACGCCGGCAGAGCAGAGTCAAGTCTCGGTGACCAGAGCAGACGCAGCCGCTCGCGAAACAATGTCTTTAATTATTTAAAGTGCCCATATTCTGCTCATTTTCAGGTTCATAATTGTATTTAGAGGTTGTGCCAGAATAGGTTTACATGGTTTAATTTTCTAAAAACTACATATTTTGTACTGCACATTGCCACAGCTCCCCTTTTACCCTGTGTGTTGAGCTCTCTGCTTTAGCTACAGAGTGAGACATCTCACTTTTGTTCCATCTTTGTTGGGAGTCGCACATGCTCAGTACCTAGGTAAGAACTACTAGCCAGTCAGAAGCAGAGTATGAGGGGGTGCCCTGACAGTACCTAGGTAAGGACTACTAGCCAGTCAGAAACAGAGTATGAGGGCCCTGACTGAACCTAGGTAAGGACTACTAGCCAGTCAGAAGCAGAGTATGAGGGCGTTCCCTGACAGTACCTAGGTAAGGACTACTAGCCAGTCAGAAACAGAGTATGAGGGCCCTGACTGAACCTAGGTAAGGACCACTAGCCAGTCAGAAACAGAGTATGAGGGCCCTGACTGAACCTAGGTAAGGACTACTAGCCGATCAGAAGCAGAGCCACCACAGCCTTCTGAAAGACAGTAATGTTGGCCTAACAGATTAAGGTTTTTGGAAAAACATTCGGGGCTGGGCCCCCGCTCTGCCCCTGTAAGATAAGGGGAATTTTTGCAACACACAGCTGCCACTCTCTTACTATGTCTGTCTGCTGTTTGGCTTTGTGAGATTTATCACTACAAAAGACTATACGCATATTTATTTAACCCTTTGTTCATATAAAAATACTGATTAATGCCGCTTTAAAGGGCTGTATCATTGTTTATTCATGCTCCACACAACAGTCTTGATGTTCCTGTCAGCTATCCGTCCGTGCTCCAGGAAAGTGAAGAAAAGTAAGTTTGGTATATTCAGCAATCACTTTGCTAACATTGGAAGCAGGAAAAGAGTCAAAGGTGGTAACACCCCCACCCTCCTCATGCTTTTGTAAAGCGTTCTGCATGTGGCGTCTGCATGTGGCGTGCAGGTTAACTTCCCCCCAAACACACCCCCAAAAAACAGACAAGGATGTGACTCAAAAGCAGTGTCTGGTAGCCTGCCTACAGGTGGCGCCCCGCTCGGCCTGCCTGTTGTCTGGAGCTGGCGGTGCGTTGCGTGTGTGGGACTCTGAAACATCCTTAAATTCAGAAATTGTCGTTTGCTCATTCAAAGTCAAAGACAGTCCAAAGGGGTGCAACTGTGGACATTTTTGTGGGTTTGAGGTGTTTGTCACATTTTTGCTGTCTCTGGTCCTCAGGGTGAGAGGGGGAGGGGCCAGTGGCAAGAGCATTAAAAGCCAATGTGTGCTTCTTTATCAATATATGTATTATATTATACATTATCTTTTGCATTTCTTACCCAAACAACGTCAAATCACCCCCACCCCCCAGACAGTTGCTAGTAGCCAAGGAGAACACAGAGGATTAAAAAAACATGATGAACTCTCCAGAAGAGGTTGTTATCTTCACTCAAGTTTCTTTGTGGGAAAGTCACCGGACGCCACAATCTTCTGAACATAGTCACACTGAGAAATCCAGAGAGAGTTGTTTGGAGCTGAGCGTCTTAGTTAGCTTTGTAGCAACTCATTTGACAATGGCTTGAATGTAATGGACATTCATTAATATAAAAAAGTTACGCACTGAAGCTTTAAATAGCAAAATGAACAAAAACAGCTGTTGGCCATCTTGGCCTGATAAAAGAGTCAAAGTACAGAGTGTCTTTTCATTTACTTCACTAATATGTGAACCCAGGTACCAGCCATCGCCATGACAACATGTAGGTAAAGAAAAAAAATGTTCTTGAGTTGCCTTCAGTCAGTTCATCCAACATAACAACACAGTGATGGCAAAGTCCATACAGAGAGCACACATGTTAGCTCCACTGACTGAAACTGCATGGTCCTGGTTCCAGGTGGAGGCGGTGAGGCTGATAGCAGAAGGGAAGGCCCCGAGGATCAGCCAGCCACAGGAGGGAGCCACATATGAGTGCATTCAGAAGAAAGACAACGCCAAGGTAATATCCAACCAGCAGGTCTCTCTACGAAAGCACAAGGGAGACAGAAACACTGTGAGCCAAAAGTAAAGCTATAAGGCATGTAAAAACACAACATTGAAATACAAAATAAAATGATTCACAATAACTAGATTATTAGATAGTAAACAAGAAGGAACTGGCAGGAAACAGAGAAGTTGATTTAAATGTGGCGACAGGGTACTCAAACTATGAGTAGCACTAATACCCTATAGGTTTATGCTGGTATAAAACATTTTATAGTGACATAATGTATGCTAACTAAAATCAATTCATGACCTAATGATCACAGGATGTAATGTCAGTCGGTTATAGTTATAGCAATCGTTACTAGTTTGGTTTCCTGATATCAACAACAGCTTTAAAACCATGTTGAACTGAGAGCACGGTATCGGATGCATTTGGCCATTGACTCTAGATTTAAATCAGCAACTAAGAAATATTGTTTGAATTGAAATACCACTGAATGTAGAGCATTGGAATATTTGACTTTGAAAACAATCTCTGTGAGTGTATGTGTTCTGAAGCCGTGGACATTTCTGGTAAATGATTTCAATGATTGATTTGCAATGATTTGCAATTTCAAAAATTAGGTTTTAAGGTTTTTTTTAAAGAGTCCCAAATTGAAACGTAAGTCCAATATCAAAAATAAAACTGGGTATTTTTAGATGCTCAAATTGGATTTTTGACATTCAGATACAAAATGCAAGAAATCAAATGCTGGGGTAAATAACAACAGACTGAATATTTTTGAAAGTGGGAACTCAAACTAAAAATAGATTCAGATTTTCCGAGTCAAAAAAGAATACATATTTTTTTTTTGTATATTGCATTTAAAGACATAATGCCAATCGATTCCCCTGGCTGTTGGCAGATTGACTGGAACCAGTCAGCTGAGGCTCTCCACAACTGGATCAGAGGAAACGACAAAGTGCCTGGTGCCTGGGCAGAGGTGGAGGGACAGGTAACACTCTGACTGACTTGGAATACTCACTCAGAACAGACATCATATTGTCTATTGATATCTTGTAAAATAAGTCCATCTTAAAAACATGAATATTAGGTTTTTAATAATTGTGAATTTAATGTAAGGTAATAATCGTCCAGCTTGTATTTACCTTCACTAAAGTGCTGTTTTGCCGCTGACAGACTCAGATTAATATTCTATATATATACACTACCGTTCAATTTTGTGTTTTCCTGAAAAGTCACACTTATTCACCACCATACATTGTGAAATGAATAGAAAATAGAGTCAAGACATTGACAAGGTTAGAAATAATGATTTGTATTTGAAATAAGATTTTTTTTACATCAAACTTTGCTTTCGTCAAAGAATCCTCCATTTGCAGCAATTACAGCATTGCAGACCTTTGGCATTCTAGCTGTTAATTTGTTGAGGTAATCTGGAGAAATTGCACCCCACGCTTCCAGAAGCAGCTCCCACAAGTTGGATTGGTTGGATGGGCACTTCTTGCGTACCATACGGTCAAGCTGCTCCCACAACAGCTCAATGGGGTTCAGATCTGGTGACTGCGCTGGCCACTCCATTACCGATAGAATACCAGCTGCCTGCTTCTGCTCTAAATAGTTCTTGCACAATTTGGAGGTGTGTTTAGGGTCATTGTCCTGTTGTAGGATGAAATTGGCTCCAATCAAGCGCTGTCCACTGGGTATGGCATGGCGTTGCAAAATGGAGTGATAGCCTTCCTTATTCAGAATCCCTTTTACCCTGTACAAATCTCCCACCTTACCAGCACCAAAGCAACCCCAGACCATCATATTACCTCCACCATGCTTAACAGATGGCGTCAGGCATTCTTCCAGCATCTTTTCATTTGTTCTGCGTCTCACAAACGTTCTTCTTTGTGATCCAAACACCTCAAACTTGGATTCATCCGTCCACAACACTTTTTCCAGTCTTCCTCTGTCCAATGTCTGTGTTCTTTTGCCCATCTTAATCTTTTTCTTTTATTGGCCAGTCTCAGATATGGCTTTTTCTTTGCCACTCTGCCCTGAAGCCCAGAATCCCGCAGCCGCCTCTTCACTGTACATGTTGACACTGGTGTTTTGCGGGTACTATTTAATGAAGATGCCAGTTGGGGACCTGTGAGGCGTCTGTTTCTCAAACTAGAGACTCTAATGTACTTATCTTCTTGCTCAGTTGTGCAACGCAGCCTCCCACTTCTTTTTCTACTCTGGTTAGAGCCTGTTTGTGCTGTCCTCTGAAGGGAGTAGTACACACCGTTGTAGGAAATCTTCAATTTCTTAGCAATGTCTCGCATGGAATAGCCTTCATTTCTAAGGACAAGAATAGACTGTCGAGTTTCAGATGAAAGTTCTCTTTTTCTGGCCATTTTGAGCATTTAATTGACCCCACAAATGTGATAGTAGTGTATATATCTGTATATATATATATATATATATATATATATATATATATATATATATATATATATATATATAGTGATCATATTAATAAGTGTCTGACAACATTATGGAAAGGATTTTTAAGGACGTCGACCTTTCTTTTAAAGAGTAAGATCTTTTTTTTTAAACATAAAAACATCTGAGAAATGATGTTCACTAAACCACCAGACTCCATGTAAATACACAGTCATTTTAGCATCGTAAAATACACACTTCAAAGTCCACAGAAACAAAATAAAACTATGAAAAGCTGTTTTGGGACGTCTTTCCACTTTTCCAACCATTTTTTTGTTTTTGGTTGAAATAAACAAACAGACACGTAGAATATTAATCTGAGTCTGTCAGCAGCAAACCATCACATTAGTGAAGGTAAATACAAGCTGGACAATTGTCCTATTAACTTACATCATACCTTGTTTCTCTGCTGCCAACTGCAGAGATTTATTTATTTATTTATTTGATTAGGAAAATGCACATTGGTCAACATTTAAATGCGCCAGTGTTAGCCAATTGGCTATTTTTCAACGGTAGTCCTACCCAGCATGCACGTCTTTATGGTGGGAAGAAAGCGGAGCACCCGGAGGAAACCCACGCAAACACGGGGAGAACATAACCTTCTTGCTGTGAAGCAGAAGTGCTAATTGCTAACTTACCCACCGTGCTGCCTAATATCTGCCTGATGAAGATGTCTCTTTGACTTTTGGTGTCTGTCTTTCTATAGAAAGTGACTTTCTACGGCTCCACTCTGATGGATGATGGCTACACAGCTACGGGCCAGCCGCTGCAGATCCCCGGATCCAGCCGGGCCGCCATCGTTACCAGGGCCGGCCTGCTGCTGTACGGCAACGACAGCAAGGCGGTAATCTTCTTCTTCTTCTTGCTTTAGTAACACCATTTGTTTTGTCAGTTAAGTATTTATCAACAGGTTTTATATGCATTCAATCCGATAGTCTTCATACAATATTATTTAAGTGTCCTCCTGTGTCCCTGTGTGATACAGGATGGTATATATACTATAAAGTGGACCAGCTGCCGGGTGTCCTCCTTCGTCCCTGTGTGATACAGGACGGTATATATACTATAAAGTGGACCAGCTGCCGGGTGTCCTCCTTCGTCCCTGTGTGATACAGGACGGTATATGTACTATAAAGTGGACCAGCTGCCGGGAGTCCTCCTTTGTCCCGTACAGTGTCAGATTGCTTTTGTTGGCTCCATTTTAAACATTTTTCCTTCTGCAGACGCACAGACTGAGGTAGCAGCATCTGATTGTTGCTTTTAGTCATTCTGTTCATGTCATGATCTTTTTTTGTGCAGCTGTTGGTGAAGAATCTTCAGTTTGAGGATGGGAAGATGATTGCCGCAGCACAGTACTTTGCCTCAGGCAGCAGCGCTGCTGTTGAGCTCACTGAGGAGGAGAAAAGCTTCGCTGAACAGATGAGGGTAGGAAAGAAATCCAACTGAAGAGTTTGTCCACTAAGAAATGTTCCGCATTGACTTTTGTTGCTGATGTTTCCTCACAGACAGTGTGGCAGAGTATTCTGAGTAATGTCAGTCAGATCGAAGACTCCACTGATTTCTTCAAGTCCGGTGCTGCGTCCATGGATGTGGTCAGGTAAGGAGACAATGGGTGAAAGATGGATTTCTCTTCTTAAACAGAACTCATCTGGTGCCCTATAGGCATTCAGCTGACCCTCCCATCTGAAGCTAAAGTCATTTCTAGACTACCATAGCCACACGCATCCAAAGGTAATGATGGCAAAGGTTTGAGACTGAATGCTGACAAAATCAAATCAAAAGTTAATCTATCAATACATCCATGCATATATGCACACATACATTTATTGTAATACAGTATTTATCTGCACTGTCCTGTAATGACTTATTTATTATAAGTTGTAGCTTATAGGCTGAAAGGAAAAGACTGCAGCTGTACTCAGCTCATCAGTTCCAATGTGTTCCACTAGTCTTATGTTTTCACAGCAGAACATAAGTGTCAACACTTGGAGACATATTAACCTCTGCAGCATATTCCACTTCTTCATTCAAAATGTCCACCACTTTGGTCCAGACTGAAATAATGAATATCATTAGACGACGAAGACATACTCATAATAATTTCCAGGATAATGTGTGTTGTTGCTGTTCTCTTCGGGAAACGACAACAGACTTCGAGCTAGCAAGCTACAGGCTGAAAATGTCAAGTTTTAAAGAAACTTCATCATCTCTCCATCCCTCCATCCCTCCATTTCTCCACCCCTTCACCCCTCCATCTCTCCATCCACCCCTCCACCCCAGCTATTTACTGTTTAACATTTTTAGTTTTCATCTATTCATCCTTTCATGCTTATGCTTATTTTAATTTAGTACTGTGTATTCTTAGAAGGTAAGAAGAACCTGATTTCGTATTATTTTGTGTGAAATGTAATATTAAATTATGTTAATTAACTAACCACACATATACGCTACAGGTGACTCCACTTAAAGGTCCCATATTATGCTAATTTTCAGGTTCATTCTTGTGTTTTGGGTTTGTAATAGAACATATAATGTTTGTAATAGAACATGTTCAAAACACACAAAACACACACTAATTTTTTCTACCCTCTGTGTGAACCGCTCTATTTTAGTGCCTGTCTCTTTAAGCCCAGTCTGCTCTGATTGGTCAGCGTTTCTGGGTCTTCTGATACCTGATCTACCTAAATAAAGTATATAGTATAGCTAGTCCTGACGGCTTGTTTAAAGGCACAGTTTGTGAATACGCGCTGCATAGCATTTCTCTGTGGATTGAGCGATTCAATACTTTCCCAGTATGTATATAGCACCTCGACTTGCTTCATATTTACCATGCCCATGGTCCCCAGAGGAAGCAGCCTGCTGACCTTTCTTTGACCTCTTGTCACTGGTGCTTCTGAATGAAATATTTTGACAAATATGGATGGATTGGCATGACATTTAATCCCATGACCTTTGACCCAGAGCCATCATTAGCTCAACATTTCTGTGTGTCTAATACTTCAAAATACAAATTATTGACTTTTTTTTAAATCTTAAAAAAGAAGTCAGAATTTAATTTATTAACCATAGTAAGAAATCCAAGCGAATCCATGATCCCTGTGCAGGCTGGTGGAGGAGGTGAAGCTGCGGGCCAGTAGCCTCCAGCTGCAGAACGAGGACGTCTACATGAACTGCACCTTCCAGGATTTCATCCAGATGTGCGTCAGGAAGCTCCGAGGGGAGGACAATGAAGAGGAGCTGCTCGTTGACTATGTTAGTGTGTAAATAGACAGAAAGGCGCCGTGACTTGGCTGCTATTCTGGAAGACGACATGTTGACTGTGGTTTAATCCCTCAGGTAGAGAAGAACACCAACAACATGAACATAAAGATGCCTCATCAGCTGTTCATTAATGGAGAGTTTGTTGATGCAGAAGGAGGAAAGACCTACAAGACCATCAACCCCACAGACGGCACGGTGAGGACCACGACACCCACAGAATCACACAAAATCAACACTATTCTTTTTATCATTAGTCTATATCCACAACGTTCCACTTCCGGGATTGCTCCGGTGATGTCGGAAATTCCGCTGAATGTCACCGGTCTGTTACCTTCCTCTGTCTCTGTGTTGGCGCTCTAACCTGCGGCTGATTTCTGAGGACTATGGATACCTGGTCCTCAGATCTCTGCAGGGTAAATCCAGACAGCTAGCTAGACTATCTGTCCAATCTGAGGACAATGGTTACCTGGTCCTCAGATCTCTGCAGGGTAAATCCAGACAGCTAGCTAGACTATCTGTCCAATCTGAGGACTATGGTTACCTGGTCCTCAGATCTCTGCAGGGTAAATCCAGACAGCTAGCTAGACTATCTGTCCAATCTGAGGACTATGGTTACCTGGTCCTCAGATCTCTGCAGGGTAAATCCAGACAGCTAGCTAGACTATCTGTCCAATCTGAGGACTATGGTTACCTGGTCCTCAGATCTCTGCAGGGTAAATACAGACAGCTAGCTAGACTATCTGTCCAATCTGAGGACTATGGTTACCTGGTCCTCAGATCTCTGCAGGGTGGATCCAGACAACTAGCTAGACTATCTGTCCAATCTGAGGACTATGGTTACCTTGTCCTCAGATCTCTGCAGGGTAAATCCAGACAGCTAGCTAGACTATCTGTCCAATCTGAGGACTATGGTTACCTGGTCCTCAGATCTCTGCAGGGTAAATCCAGACAGCTAGCTAGACTATCTGTCCAATCAGAGTTTTCTGTTGATGACTAAAACTACTTCTGAAAGTACACATGTTTCACCAAAACAACTTCCTTCCTGAGACTGTGTGGACTAGCCAGACCCTCCTTCGCAGCGCTGTGGAGGAAGGTATGGCAAAGCGAGACTAAGAGCACATTATTTTAAATTTACCAAATAAAAAATAAAAAACAATTCTGGTGTTCTGGTTGCAGCTGTTGATACCAGGTAAAGGTGGATTTATTGAAATGCCAGTCACGGTATTAAGTGGAAATACCTTTGATATTGTGCAAATTTTACAAACTGCCGTAGTCAATTTAAAAAAGAGATCTTTATCCTCTATATTGTTGTAACCTGCTGAACTGATCGGACAGAGGAGTTGTCTTTTACCCCTGTCCTCTCTCCTGGCTGTGTGATTACATGTCCTGTCTGTGTGTGTCCTGCAGGCCATCTGTGACGTGTCTCTGGCCCAGATCGGTGATGTGGACAGGGCAGTTGCTGCTGCTAAGGAGGCCTTTGAAGAAGGAGAGTGGGGCAAGATGAACCCTAGAGACAGAGGCAGACTCATCTACAAGTCAGTGCACCTCGTCTTATTAAACTTAACTTAAAGCTATAGTGCGTAGTTTCTGTCTCCCCCATGAGGAATTCTAAGTAATGACAACAACACTGTCTGCGCGTCCACATGATACAAGCCTTCCGTGACTGCGCACCGAGTTGTGCGGAGCCGATAGTCTTAATTAGCATTGTAACAACTCATTTGGCAGCAACTAGAATGTAACGGACATTCATTATTATCAAAAACATATGCACTAAAGCTTTAAGTCTGCGGTTTTAAGCTCTACGGGCCACAAACAGCAGCAGTGTATGACATGTTTTCTAAGGCCACACCCTGGCATCCTAACATTACATTCTGCAACACTGTTCTTAACACTATACCTTAAAGGTGCTCTAAGCAATGTCACATGTGTTTTAGGCAAGAACAAGTTTTGTCACATACAGCAAACATCTCCTCACTATCTGCTAGCTGCCTGTCCCCAGAACACACTGTAAAAAACATCTCCTCACTATCTGCTAGCTGCCTGTCCCCAGAACACACTGTAAAAAACATCTCCTCATTATCTGCTAGCTGCCTGTCCCCAGAACACACTGTAAAAAACATCTCCTCACTATCTGCTAGCTGCCTGTCCCCTGAACACACTGTAAAAAACATCTCCTCACTATCTGCTAGCTGCCTGTTCCCTGAACACACTGTAAAAAACATCTCCTCACTATCTGCTAGCTGCCTGTCCCCTGAACACACTGTAAAAAACATCTCATCACTATCTGCTAGCTGCCTGTCCCCTGAACACACTGTTAAAAACATCTCCTCACTATCTGCTAGCTGCCTGTCCCCTGAACACACTGTAAAAAACAGCTCCTCACTATCTGCTAGCTGCCTGTCACCAGAACACACTGTAAAAAAACATCTCCTCACTATCTGCTAGCTGCCTGTCCCCAGAACACACTGTTAAAAACATCTCCTCACTATCTGCTAGCTGCCTGTCCCCTGAACACACTGTAAAAACATCTCCTCACTATCTGCTAGCTGCCTGTCCCCAGAACACACTGTAAAAAACATCTCCTCACTATCTGCTAGCTGCCTGTCCCCTGAACACACTGTAAAAAACATCTCCTCACTTTCTGCTAGCTGCCTGTCCCTTGAACACACTGTTAAAAACATCTCCTCACTATCTGCTAGCTGCCTGTCCCCTGAACACACTGTAAAAAACAGCTCCTCACTATCTGCTAGCTGCCTGTCACCAGAACACACTGTAAAAAACATCTCCTCACTATCTGCTAGCTGCCTGTCCCCAGAACACACTGTAAAAAACATCTCCTCACTATCTGCTAGCTGCCTGTCCCCTGAACACACTGTAAAAAACATCTCCTCACTATCTGCTAGCTGCCTGTCCCCAGAACACACTGTAAAAAACATCTCCTCACTATCTGCTAGCTGCCTGTCCCCTGAACACACTGTAAAAAACATCTCCTCACTTTCTGCTAGCTGCCTGTCCCCTGAACACACTGTAAAAAACATCTCCTCACTATTTGCTAGCTTCCTGTCCCCTGAACACACTGTAAAAAACATCTCATGGAAGAGACAGAAACTATGCACTATAGCTTTAAGGTAACAACTGCCAGCCAATCAGAAAAATTTACTTCACATACAGGATGTACTAAAGTGTCTCTGACCTTTAAATAATGTGAAGTATGTACATTACGGTCAAAAGTTTTAGAACACCCCATTTGTTCCAGTTTTTTATTGAAATTTTAGCAGTTCAAGTCCAATGAATAGCTCAATATGGTACAAAGGTAAGTGGTGAACTGCCGGCGGTTAAAAAAGTAAGGTTACCTAAAACTAAAAAATAATGTACATTTTAGAATTGTAGAAAAAAAGGCCATTTTCAGGGAACAAGAAATGGGTTAACATTATAAAACTGTTCTGCAGCGATGGAGGATGATCAAGCTTTGGAAGTTGGTGCTACCAATTCCCACAGGTGTGCCAACTTGTCTGGATTACTTACAACCCATTCTGTCTGTATAAAAGTATTGTGTGTGTATGTATATATATATATATATATATATATATATATATATATATATATATATATATATATATATATATATATATATATATACACTTTTTTGTGTGGTATATTTTCAAGAGCGGCCCTAATGTAATCAGCTGTGTTGTGGTCATTCTGTGCCTCTGAGTGAAGATGACGTGTTTTTGCTCTGCACCCCAGGCTGGCTGACCTGATGGAGCAGCACCAGGAGGAGCTGGCCACCATCGAAGCCCTGGACTCTGGAGCAGTTTACACTCTGGCCCTGAAGACTCATGTGGGCATGTCCATCCAGACCTTCCGCTATTTTGCTGGCTGGTGTGATAAGATCCAAGTAAGACTGAAATGAGAGGAAACTGATCTCAAACCACCACATGATAGTAGGATATAGCTAATCAGCAAAAGAACATAGCTGAATACATGGGGTCCTCTTTTCACAGGGTAGTACCATTCCTATCAACCAGGCCCGGCCCAATCGGAACCTCACCTTCACCAAGAAGGAACCAATAGGGTGAGAGAGTGGAATACACACACACACACACACACACACACACACACACACAATTGTATAAATAGAGACAAACACTACTGTTAAGTTTAGATAAGATAAGATAATCCTTTGAGTCCCAAAACAACAACAAATGAGAAGCATCAGTAAAAAAGCAAGATATAATAAATAAGTAAACAGTAGAAAAGCAAAGTATTAGGGATCGACCGATACTGGAAAGGCCGATACTGATTATTGGTAGTTAAAGAACCCGATATTTGGAACAGATCTTTAAATCAAAATTAAGATTTTGGAATGTTACATACTCCAACACCAAACTTTATTTTTTAAATTCTTTAAGAGATTATTTAATAAACTATCAACATAAGAGTAGAGAGATAGTCAGATAGTGTTGTGGGGGCGGGGGGCACTACATCAGACTCAGTGGTGAGTGAAACCAAAGGAGAGGGACAGCCACAGAGCTGTAGGACACTTTTTAATTCGTTAACTTCATCAGTTATCAGGCAAAACCGCCCCGCAGATGCAGATAATCTGCAAACTACTAAAAAAACGGGCTGATCATTGTTCAGGAGACAATATCAGTGTATTCCTACAAAGTATGTATAATAAGTAGACAGACTGAACTCTGGCATTGACAGTATGTCAGGGTTTTAGAGGATGTAGAGCCCAAATGCAGAGACGGACAGGCTTTGAGGATTAATCAACAAATGATGAAGTCCATACCAACAAAAGGTGTCCCGAGAACAGAACGGAAATACCAAAACAGGTACAAGCAGAACCCCAAAAACCGGACAGGCAAAACATGGACCAGTGGCAAGCAAACAAACGCCAAAAACACCAAACAGAACACAACAATCCGACAAGAGACAAAGACAGAACAGAGACTCATTACATGAGAAAATAACAGAACACATGCAAGACAAGACCTACAATAACACAATCACAAGACAAGACAGAAAACCAGGCTAAGAAATTAAGACAGGAAAAAAGACCACCACCATAAAACAATACAAAACACCAAAACCATAACACAGTACCGGACATAGGAAATACTGCTATTGTACAGTTTTTGTGTGCTCTCTGTAAAACAGGAACTCAGAAGCAAACAAGTGTATGTAAAGGTATTACCTTGAATCAAAATAAATAGACAGATACAAACACAAACACTTGCCTTCCCTCTCTTTCTCCTCAGAGTGTGTGCCATCGTGATTCCCTGGAACTACCCTCTGATGATGCTGGCCTGGAAGACCGCCGCCTGCCTGGCAGCGGGGAACACAGTCGTCCTCAAACCGGCTCAGGTCAGACTCTGTCCGTACAACATGACTGTAATAAGTACTAGATTCACCGAGCCTGCTGACACTGAGTTCAAACCGCTTATTGTGCGTAATGTGGACTGACACGGAGATGCATGTTGTTCTGTATCTATTTTCTTGATTTCCACTTTGCCATTCCTCCAAACAGAACTTTTTTTTTCTCGCCTCCACCATGGCGATCAGCACCTCCAACGTCACAAAAAGTTTTTTCCCGTCTACAGCGGGATAATCCGTAGTGATTGGACAAAGAATGACCTCAGGGAGCATTTAGAGTCATTTCCATATTAATTTATGGGAGGAGGCAAGGCAGGGTCGGTGGCTTGTTCCTGTTGAATGTGATGTATAAAGGAAAGGTGTGTAGGACCTGGCGTACGCCCGGTTATATACATGTGAATATTTCTGTGCGTAGGAACCTTTCATGTTTTGACCGTACGCCATCTTCTGGTATGAAAGCTGCGCAACCTTTTATACGTGAGGCCCCTGAACCCTATGTGTGTGTGTCTAAGGGACTGATGGAACAACCATCTTTGACATTGGTCCGGTCTTAAGAAGATCTCTGCAATCGGCAGCAGAGAAACAAGCTAACGTGGAAGTTAATAGGACCAGGTCCAGCTTGTATTTACCTTCACTAAGTGCTGTTTTGCCTCTGTCTATTTCCAGGTGACTCCACTGACAGCACTGAAGTTTGCAGAGTTGGCGGCGAGAGCGGGACTGCCTAAAGGAGTGGTTAACATTCTGCCGGGATCAGGTAGGAACACTTGGCTTGGTTGGGCAGTACATTAGTTTTATGGTATTTGTTTTTTGATATCAGCTCCAGATTAAGAATACACTGTGAGCACCAGCGGTTCATCAAGTGCATGAAAGGTATGTGAGTTGTTATTAATGTCCTCCTCCTTTTCTTCTAGGTGCTCTAGTGGGTCAGCGTCTGTCGGACCACCCTGACGTCCGGAAACTGGCCTTCACAGGTTCCACTGAAATTGGTAAACACATCATGAAGAGGTGAGAGATCCAGCACATTTCCAATACTCTGACCAAACAAAAGGTCACACCAGTGCTCATCTCCACATACCTTTGTCCTCCTCTAAAGCTGTGCAGTGAGCAACGTCAAGAAGGTTTCTCTGGAGCTCGGAGGAAAGTCCCCTCTCATCATCTTCAGTGACTGTGACATGGACAAGGCTGTGCGCATGGTGAGGTCATTCATCATTCTAGTCCTTAGACTGTTCTGCAAGCGGATGTGATGATTTCTGACAAGGGGGTGGAGTTGCGGAGGATGACGCGGCCCAGCCAGTGTTGTTTATGGTTGCTATGGTGTTGCGCTAAGCTAAACGCTAAAGGGGGAAAGTTGTTGATTTTCAACCCTTCTGAAGCGAGTCATCCAGCTGAGATTTATCGACGGGTGAACACAGAGTTCCGGGTACTGGAGCCATTCATCTGCTTCTACAGCAGAACACAAAACTTGCAGACTATCACTTACATCACCAGTTAACGCTAGCTTGCTAGCTTGGTTGGCAACCAAATGTTCAGATTAACTCAGCAGATCAGCTGATGAGACCAATAGCGTTAGCAGCGTCTTGACTACTTGGCCTGCCAGAACTGACGCTCTAATTCTATGGTGTAAATAGTTCCAGAAGTAAAGAACTGTGAAATCTGTGTATTTCAGGGCATGAGTTCAGTGTTCTTCAACAAGGGAGAGAACTGCATCGCAGCTGGCAGACTGTTTGTGGAAGACACCATTCATGAGCACTTTGTGAAAAGAGTGGTATGTCTTTTCATCTCAGATTTGCATCTCATTTGCTTAGTCATGGAGATAAAAAAATGATTATTCATAAATACTTTCATTTTAATAACAATGAATGTAATTAATAGATGCCTCATATTTTATATTTGTATACATTTTTCATGTAATTCTGCATTTTAACATCTTATATAGTGTGGATTATTATTTGACGATACATACCTCATTTCATTGCATCATTACTGTCACCAGCAAATCACATCATGAATCAATTGTCAAAGGGTTATGTTTTTCAACCTTTTTCAACCATTTTCCCATGCATTGGTGTCTAAGTGACTGATAGGAACAACAATCTTTGTAATTGGTCCAGCCATCAACCGGGCTGCAGTGTAACCCACAGGACAGCTGTTCTGTTGCTGCTGCTGACAGACTCAGATTATTCTTCTAAGTGTCTGACAACATTATGGGATGGATCCCTACAGAGAGAGAGCTTTTTGTTGATAACACAGCCCCGAAAACAAGTTAATCAAATTAAGAGTTTATTCCAACCAGACCAGAGTGGTGATTGGTGGAACAGTGGAAAGATGAACCAAGACAGCTTTTAGTAGTTTTCATTTAGTTTCTGTCCACTTTGAATGAAGTGTATTTTACGATAATAAAAGTAGTGATTATTTACATGGAGTCTGGTGGGTTTGGTGATGGTGATTTTGTGGAAACTCAATGTTAAACGGAACTTTTAGTGGATGTAAATTGAAGGTACTCAATAGAGCTAAACAGTCCCGGCCGTCCTCCGAGAGCCCTTGGGTTCTGGAAGTAAATTTCCCATTCTACCATTGACATCTGGAAAAATCCGTACATAAAGAGTTTTAGACCATGCCTTTTAGACCAGGCTAACCAGCTACCACGTGACTCATAAACATACAACTTATCATTTTGAGTGAAACTAAGTCCAAAAAAGTCAAAGTGACCCATTAAGAGGTTATTTACTATGATAGACAGACTGCAGCGAGTTTTACTTAAAAGATTACTGTAGCATTGACAACAGGACACAAGATTGATCTTAGTCACAATTAAAATGAGTGACTGAGAGATTTTGACAACAAAGCCTTTGCATGCAGACTTTATAGAGGCTACAGTGTGCATCTGTGTTTTTAATCATCTTATTTGTGGTTTGTCTCAGGTTGAGGAGGTCAAGAAGATGAAGATCGGTGATCCACTGGACCGCGCCACAGACCACGGTCCTCAGAACCACAAGGCCCACCTGGACAAACTGGTGGAGTATTGTCAGATCGGCATCAAGGAGGGAGCCACTCTGGTCTGTGGGGGCAAACAGGTGCAGGGGCCAGGTAATGTAGCGATGTCTGTGTGGTCCACCTGTGATATAACAGATGATGCATGAGCTCATGTCAGTCTATTTGTGCTGTCTTGTTATATTTCTGCCTCCAGGTTTCTTCTTTGAGCCCACCGTGTTCACTGATGTGCAAGACCACATGTACATTGCTGTAGAGGAGTCATTCGGCCCCATCATGATCCTTTCCAAGTTCAAGAGCGGGTAATGCTGACTCAAGATTACGCCACATTTACCACCGTTCACAAGATGTTCACAAACTGTATTTTGTTCTCTGTCTCAGCGAGGTGGACGACGTCCTGAGAAGGGCCAACGCGACGGAGTTCGGCCTGGCGTCAGGTGTCTTCACACGGGACATCAACAAAGCTCTGTACGTCAGTGAGAAGCTCAATGCAGGCACAGTTTTTGTCAACACCTACAACAAGACTGACGTGGCCTCGCCTTTCGGGGGCTTCAAACAGTCTGGCTTTGGCAAAGACCTGGGTAAGAAAACCTGCTGGTATTGTGTAGCTGTAGGTCTTTATTTAGTAGAAATGGCATTACATAAAGATACATTTAGGCCATTAAGGGTTGAATAGGGAACCAGCCTGGCTCTGTTCAGAGGTAACACATGTGCCTCCCAGCTCTTCTAAAGTCTCCTGATTAACATATTATATCATTTGATTAAAAAAAAAAAACAAGCTGAAAACTGGGTACACGGGGCGCTCTCATCAAGACTGTGAATTCTGTCATAACTGTGTAGCTATGATTATATTATTTAGACTTAACCCAGCATGACATAAACTTTAGAGTTTGAAACCAGCTAACGACTGTTATGTCTCTGCAGTAGGTACAGTAGGCCTCCATGCCTGATGAAGATTGATTGTGTACTGAATGTGTGTTTGCACTGCTGGATAAAACTAACGCATCCAGCACCATAAGAGAACTTTTATTTAACTGGCTATTAGAGGTGTGACAAGATTTCGCGGGATTAAAATGTGACAAGACTTCTCATCGCAATAGAAATTCATTCAATTTCAATTGGTCAGCAGCCAGTGGAGTCTAACCTGGTTGGTCTTATGATACATCTTGCTTTGAAGATGAGTCTGGCATGGACCTCTAGATTAACATAGAAGATATTATATATTATATTTAATAGTGCCCGCAGCACGCTGATGTTGTGAAGCTCAGTCGTTAACCAGGAAACGGCAGATGTTTGGAACCCAACACACTTGGTTCATATCCTGCAGCAGAAGTTTGTTGTGATTATTATCCATGCTTACTGTCTGTGTCTATGTCACTCCAACAGGACAAGACGCTCTCAACGAATACCTGAAGACAAAGGCAGTGACCATCGAGTATTGAAATCCCAGCGTGATGTGTGTGGACACTGATCAGGGAGGGACATGCTGACCTGGACTCATGGCTCTCATTAGTGACAACTGACTAATAATCTGACTAATCATACTGTATGTGCCTTAACATATTAAACAAAACCTCTGAGCCATGTTGTACGAGGTATTGTCCTAATCTATGCAAGTGAAGAGAAAGTCAGCTCTCTGACTCTTTTGTAATCAATGTGATAACTTAAAAAAGAATAGGAATATTTTCAACAGATTGTATTAATTTCTAATATGGCTTATATTAGGTCAAACATTTCTAATAAGAATTACAACTGCTGAACCCCATCACTGCTGCGTCCCTCTTTATTCCTGTTGTGTCTGCAGGCAACACGATGATGGCTTCATACAAACTACTAATATAGTTATTATTGTAACATTTAGTTCCTCGTGGCTCTAACCCTTGAAATGACTGCTCTACTCTTCGTACTGATTGAACACTACATACACAGAATACTTGAGCATGCAGGCTTGTGGCTTCCATATTGCAGTTGATCCTGCACAACAAAACATGCGAGAATTAAATCTATCTTTGGATATAGTGCCATTTGGTCAGCCATGACACATATTTACTTCAATATCCAATGGAAAATAATGTGAGCATTAAATAGCTCAATGTGGTGTCAACAGAAAACACAGCGTAAGGAGAGGAGTTGACTTCGCAGTGAAGCCACAATCTGTTTCCTATATTTAACGCCCCAGTGTGTAACACTTTTAGTTGTTCATTATCAAAATCTGTGTTGCTGTTAACAAACTTGTCCTTTTTCTTGAATATTTACCACCACCATCAATTCCAAGTATTCCAATTGGCTATTGGCTACTTGCATGAACTGGTGTAGACGCTCCATATTCATGCTCCATCTTAAAATATGGTAGCCGGTGAGGGACATACAGGACTTACTGCTCCCCCTTTCCTATTTTTGCTGTCACATGATGAACTCACAGCTGCTGCTAATGCTACTAATGCTACTAATGCTGCTAACGCTGCTAATGCTGCTAACGGGTATCATCTCTTCCCGGCCTCGGCAGGTTAGAAGAAGGAAACGCGGAGGTCCACACGTATTCAAAATCCAAATTTCAGGAACAGGAGTCTTCTTCTTCACCCAGAAAAAGGAGATTGAAAAAAGAAAAAAAGACCTGCTTTTTGAAGCGTGACCTATTGGCGGCTAAACAACGGCTTCATTTGATTACCACTAATTTAACCGGTTGCATTTTCTTGAATTTGAGAAAGGAGAGGCTTTGTCCAATGAAAATGAATCAAAAGATGTAATAACAAAATGACAGAACAGGATTTAAGATGTATTCCCCCCCCCCCGTGGTTCTAGGTTTTGCAGTCCCTGACATTTCTGTTTCACCAATATATTCCCTTAAAGTTATGGGCTGTTCCTTGGATGAAAACGTTTTCCATTGGTCCGTCGTCGCCCAAAAGAAGGCGTTGTTTCCAAATCCATGTGTTTTGAGGTTACTTCTGGTCACCATGTGGTTGTCAATTCATTTGGTCTTAATCTAATCAGCAGAGACAACAATGTGACCCCAGAGCGTCCTCCTGTCTCTGAGTGGCAGACATCATCTAATTAGCATAAGAAGGATGTTGATTTTTCTGCAGCATACATTGTGATTACATCAAAACATAAAAGTACATTGATATCAAAGATCAGCATTGTTTAAACTAACCTCAGTCCTGCACTGTAGTCTCGTGTGAACTCCTACAGTAACATGACAACTTTTCTGTCCGTTCAGGAACATTCCAGTTTGGGTTTACTGTGAATATACACACACACACACACAAAACAAATTTTTGCAGTTCAGTTCTGGCTAATACTTGTCATATACCAGTCTGTGATATCCACAGCTATGTAACAGCTAACCATGTCGGAAATGATATATAGCCTATATCATTTGTGTAAATGAGGAAAATTGACCATGAATTCCCAAAACAAGTGTAAACCTTAATGAGTTGAGTTATACTTTATGTTTTATGAAATCACTTACCACTATATGTGCTGTATTTATATAGCGCTTTTCTAGTCTTAACTACTCAAAGTTTTTACATCATACAGGACACATTCACACACTGTGGCCGAGGCTACAAGGGGCCACCTGCTCATGGGATTGAACCACCAACCTTCCAATTGGCAGGCAATCGCTCTACCGCTGAGCCACAGCTGCCCCTATATAACATGCAAAGGATCCTCTCATGTCTTCCATTTTCTTATTGTTTTGGGTAGCTTATAAAACAATATAAAAAAGGGAGGGAGAGAGGGAGCGTTGCACTGAATGTGTATTTATGTACTGAATCTATATATATCTATATATGTGCTAATAAAACAATCTCTGAAACTAAGAAAGGAGAAACAGCAATGTCATAAACTTAAAATTATTATAATCATCATCATCCTTAAAGTGTTGCTGTCCAGACTGTATTTCCTAAAAATCAGCAATTAGCTACAATGTATGTACATGGCCACTTCAGATAGTGGACCTTTCTCAACTCACAAGGACCTTTAAATGTCACACTGGAGGTACACGGGGGAGTGAGGAGAACACTTTCAGATGAGCAAAGGGCAGCATGTAATACTCAGATATTAAATCAGTGGTGGAAGAAGTATTCAGATCCTCCTTTAGTTCTGTGAAGGTTAAATAAAACTGGAGAAGGAGTTGAGTTGTAATACAATTCTTATTGTCTTAAGTTGTTTGGATAACATTTTAGCACAAGCACTAGGCCAGCCAGTTTAGAACAAGGAACATGTCTTTCAACAGGGTAGATGTGATCTAAATATACAGTAGCACACATGCTGGGTTTTTTAATGATGTCAGGTGAATGTCTGTTTCTGTCAGTGGGCGTTATTTCTGATGCTTGCTGTGGTTTTCCTGAGAACCTGTTCTGCAAAATGACACTTTCAGCATGCCAAAGTCCACGTAGTCAGACATACAAGTGTAGTCTTCTTGGACATTGCCATTATTCAGCGTCATCATGGCTGGACACCTGCTGTTAGTCGTCCTCATGTGTAAGTTAAACCTCTTGTCAGTTTCTTTCATTGTAAATGTAGGCAGGTACACACCAATACAGGTGCATTTTCTTAGCAAGAGCCAGATGAATATGTAAAATCGAGCCGTTATGTATTGGTAGCAGCGTGTTTAATTATACTTTTTAATCGGGGTTTAGAGATCAAGGGTTTATTTTAATATCTGTTTCACTTGTTAACATGTTTTCTCCAACAGATTCCTTTTCTCAGATGAAAGCACAAGGTCAGTCTCTTTGACAATTTGCCCGTGCGGTACTTTGCCCGTGCATTTAATCACAGTTGCCCATTAGGCGTCTTATCTTCGTGCTGCTATTACAGTGGTGTCATTTCCTGTTCCTTTGCATGTTTGTCACACTTAAGTGTTTCGGAAAATCAAACCAATTTAAACAATAGTCAAGGACAACACAAGTAAACACAAAATGCAATTTGTAAATGAAGGTGTTTATTATTAAAGGTGAAAAAAAATCCAAACCATCATGGCCCTGTGTGAAAAAGTGATTGCCCCCTAAACCTAATAACTGGTTGGGCCACCCTTAGCAGCAACAACTGCAACCAAGCGTTTGCGATAATGTGCAATGAGGCTTTTACAGCGTCTTTTACAGGGAATTTTGGCCCACTCATCTTTGCAGAATTGTCCTAATTCAGTTACATTAGAGGGTTTTCGAGCATGAACGGCCTTTTTAGGTCATACCACAACATCTCAATAGGATTCAGGTCAGGACTTTGGCTAGGCCACTCCAAAGTCTTCATTTTGTTTTTCTTCAGCCATTCGGTGGTGGACTTGCTGGTGTGTTTAGGATCATTGTCCTGCTGCAGAACCCAAGTTCGTTTCAGCTTGAGTACACAAACAGATGGTCGGACATTCTCCTTCAGGATCTCTTGGTAGACAGCAGAATTCATAGTTCCTTTTATCACGGCAAGTCTTCCAGGTCCTGAAGCAGCAAAACAGCCCCAGACCATCACACTACCACCACCATATTTTACTGTTGGTATAATGTTCTTTTTATGAAATGCAGTGTTCCTTCTACGCCAGATATACTTGGACACACACCTTCCAAAGAGTTCCACTTTTGTCTCATCGGTCCACAGAATGTTGTCCCAAAAGTCTTGGGGATCATCAAGATGTGTTGTGGAGAAATTGAGACGAGCTTTGATGTTCTTTTTGCTCAGCAGTGGTTTTCTCCTTGGAACTCTGCCATGCAGGCCATTTTTGCCCAGTCTTTTCCTGATGGTGGAGGCATGAACGCTGACCTTAACTGAGGCAAGTGAGGCCTGCAGTTCTTTGGACGTTGTTGTGGGGTCTTTTGTGACCTCTTGGATGAGTCGTCGCTGCGCTCTTGGGGTAATTTTGGGCGGCCGGCCACTCCTGGGAAGGTTCACCACTGTTCCATGTCTTCGCCATTTGTGGATAATGGCTCTCACTGTGGTTCGCTGGATTCCCAAAGCTTTGGAAATGGCTTTATAACCCTTTCCAGACTGATAGATCTCAATTACTTTCTTTCTCAATTGTTCCTGAATTTCTTTGGGTCTCGGCATGATGTGTAGCTTTTCAGGATCTTCTGGTGGACCTTACTGTGTCAAGCAGCTCCTATTTAAGTGATGCCTTGATTGTGAACAGGTGTGGCAATAATCAGGCCTGGGTGTGGCTAGAGAAATTGAACTCAGGTGTGGACAACCACAGTTATAGTATGTTTTAACAAGGGGGGCAATCACTTTTTCACACAGGGCCATGATGGTTTGGATTTTTTTTCACCTTTAATAATAAACACCTTCATTTACAAATTGCATTTTGTGTTTACTTGTGTTGTCCTTGACTATTGTTTAAATTGGTTTGATGTTCCGAAACACTTAAGTGTGACAAACATGCAAAGGAACAGGAAATGAGGAAGGGGGCAAACACTTTTTCACACCACTGTATGTATGTGATACAATTGATTCCAAAGATATTGATAGATACCAAGAGCCTGGGTCTGTCCCAGGTTTTTTCCTAAAAGGAGTTTTTCCTCACCACTGTCACACTAAATGCTTGCTCTTAGAGTGTAGTCTAGAACTACTCTATAGAGCAGTCTAGACCTGCTCTACCGGTAAATTATAGTGGTCTAGACCTGCTCTATCTGTGAATTATAGAGTGGTCTAGACCTGCTCTATCTGTAGATCATAGAGCGGTCTAGACCTGCTCTATCTGTGAATTATAGAGCGGTCTAGACCTGCTCTTTCTGTAGATTTTAGAGCGGTCTAGACCTGCTCTATCTGTGAATTATAGAGCGGTCCAGACCTGCTCTATCTGTAGATTATAAAGCAGTCTAGACCTGCTCTACCGGTAAATTATAGAGCGGTCTAGACCTGCTCTATCTGTAGATTATAGAGCGGTCTAGACCTGCTCTATCTGTGAATTATAGAGCGGTCTAGACCTGCTCTATTAATTATAGAGCGGTCCAGACCTGCTCTATCTGTGAATTATAGAGTGGTCTAGATCTGCTCTATCTGTAGATTATAAAGCAGTCTAGACCTGCTCTATCTGTGAATTATAGAGTGGTCTAGACCTGCTCTATCTGTGAATTATAGAGTGGTCTAGACCTGCTCTATCTGTAAATTATAGAGTGGTCTAGACCTGCTCTATCTGTGAATTATAGAGTGGTCTAGACCTGCTCTATCTGTAAATTATAGAGCGGTCTAGACCTGCTCTATCTGTAAATTATAGAGCGGTCTAGACCTGCTCTATCTGTGAATTATAGAGTGGTCTAGACCTGCCCTATCTGTGAATTATAGAGCAGTCTAGACCTGCTCTATCTGTGAATTATAGAGTGGTCTAGACCTGCTCTATCTGTAGATCATAGAGCGGTCTAGACCTGCTCTATCTGTGAATTATAGAGCGGTCTAGACCTGCTCTTTCTGTAGATTTTAGAGCGGTCTAGACCTGCTCTATCTGTGAATTATAGAGCGGTCCAGACCTGCTCTATCTGTAGATTATAAAGCAGTCTAGACCTGCTCTACCGGTAAATTATAGAGCGGTCTAGACCTGCTCTATCTGTAGATTATAGAGCGGTCTAGACCTGCTCTATCTGTGAATTATAGAGCGGTCTAGACCTGCTCTATTAATTATAGAGCGGTCCAGACCTGCTCTATCTGTGAATTATAGAGCGGTCTAGATCTGCTCTATCTGTAGATTATAAAGCAGTCTAGACCTGCTCTATCTGTGAATTATAGAGTGGTCTAGACCTGCTCTATCTGTGAATTATAGAGTGGTCTAGACCTGCTCTATCTGTAAATTATAGAGCGGTCTAGACCTGCTCTATCTGTGAATTATAGAGTGGTCTAGACCTGCTCTATCTGTAAATTATAGAGCGGTCTAGACCTGCTCTATCTGTAAATTATAGAGCGGTCTAGACCTGCTCTATCTGTGAATTATAGAGTGGTCTAGACCTGCTCTATCTGTGAATTATAGAGTGGTATAGACCTGCTATCTAAGTGTCCTGAGATAACTCTTGTTATGATTTGATACTATAAATAAAGTTGAATTGGACTATAACACGTTGAACTCTCCTCCTCTGTGTACCTTCCAGCTCTTCCTCCACCTTCCCTGACAGTGAGTCCAGCGGTGATCACACACACAGAAACAGTCACACTGACCTGTCAGGCTCCTTCACATCTCAATTTGTCTGAGTGTTATTTTCGTATGGTGAGAGGACAAATTGGCAGACGTTTCCCTTGTCTGCACACGCTGACAGGAAGTGAGCTGCTGAGAATCTCCAATCAGAGTTCACCTGCTGAGGTTCAAGTGACGTGCTTTTACCTTCACGTGTCTCGATCTCCGGACAGTGATCTCTCCTCAATCATCATTCGAAGTGAGTGAACACTACTAATATCATGATGTCTGCTACAGTTTGTGCACAAACAACAAAGTGGCATTTAAAATGCAAAATAAATGTTAGATGTTTTTTAATGGATATTTTTAATTTATTTAACCGAACACATACTTCATTTTCAGCTCTTCTTCCACCTAAACTGACAGCGAATCCAGCGGTGATCAACGAGACCGACTCAGTCACCCTGAACTGTCAGACTCCTTCATCTGTTTCTGTGTCTCTGTGTTATTTCTTCACTCTAAGTGGAGGAACTGTTGGAGTGGGCTCATGTCTGCAGACCCTGACAGGAAGTGAGCTGCTGAAGATGGCCCATCAGCGTTTACCTGCTGGCGTTCAAATGACGTGTTTCTATAGTGTAAAGGTTGGAGAGAAAAGTTATCCGTCTCCACACAGTGACACATTGTCCATCACCATACACAGTGAGTGACTGTTATTATATTTTGATACGCATGTATTTTATAGTGTTATGACTTTTGAAATGTACTTCCAGTCCAGCCCGTGGTGCTTCCACTCAACTTCAGATATAAGAAGTGTAACTTTAAATAATCACAAATCATATGTATTTTATAGTATTATGACTTTTGTACTTTGTTGTTTCACCAGGGAGGACTGTTGGTACAACAAGTACCACTAGTACAAGTAGCTCTACTTTCCCAACAGCAGTGAAACCAGCAGCAGGTAATTATTCAGTTTTACAACAACCCACACACTCTTTACTAAGTGTTTTACATAGACTCTATGTACAGGGTCAGCACAGGAAACGTGGACAGCTGTAATGATCCAGACGTGAATATGTTTTTTAGAAGTTACAAACCAAAACGAAGAGAGGTAACACATATTTCAGAACCTCCATATCCATCAAAATGCCAGCTGTGGGAAATGATACAGGTGATACAGAAATGCTTTTTCTCATTTTCATAAACACTATTTTGATGTCAGAACATTTGTATTGGATTGTATGGTAGAGCAGAGAGAGGTCAGTCCTCTTCCGCATTTAAAGTGAAACTTTCGCCAAAATGCAATCTGGGGTGTTTTTATGAAAGAAACTTTCATTTAAAAGCATAATTAAGATGGAAAGATAACATCAAAATCCCTATTTTTAAAAGCCTAAGGAGGCCCAACACAACATGAGACTTTGGTCCAAGTATCACCAGGGGCTCTACACATGAACTCAGCATGGAGAACATTGGTCGTGTTCACAGAGTTTACTAAAACAGGTTTTAAACTACTCACTGTAGCGGTTAGTTTTTCTGCTCACCGCCATCTTGTCAGTCAAAAATAGTTGATTTCCAAATGCATCGTTACAGGGAGGAAGGTAAAGATGAAAAGCTCCTAAAGCTTATTCCATATAAATGCACAGATAATTTGTTGTTTTGTCGTTAGTGAAAAACAATATTGACCATGTTGTACTCATATAAGAATGACATTTCCTCCTATGGAGTCCGTTCATCCGCATTTGGAGATCGACACTTTTTGACTGACAAGATGGCGGATGACGTAACAACAACTCTTCTTCTTTTAGTAAACTCTGTGAACACGACCAATGTTCTCCATGCTGAGTTCATGTGTAGAGCCCCTGGTGATCCTTGGACCAAAGTCTCATGTTGTGTTGAGTCTTCTTAGGCTTTTAAAAATAGGGATTTTTATGCAATCATAGTATCGCCCTAGCTCTCCCTTTCAAAAAGCCATGTGACTGAAATCAAAAATATGGTCAATCTTAAAAGTGGCGCTTCCGTCCTACTTATGCTCTTAAACTAAAGTTTGACTCGGGTCCATTCACAAAAAGACCCTAGGATGCAGTTTGGCTAGAGTTCTGCTTTAAGTCATTTGCATCACCATCATTTTACATACTTATCACTTAACAATACAAGACAGCCATGCTCCACCTTAACCTTTAACCATCATGCCATCACCAACATTGGGCTGGTCCAGGTCTCATAAGTCCAGAGCTGACTTTTTACACCAGTCCAGCCTGTGGTGCTTCCACTCAACTTCAGATATAAGAAGTGTAACTTTAAATAATCACAAATGTATTTTATAGTATTATGACTTTTGTACTTTGTTGTTTCACCAGGGAGGACTGTTGGTACAACAAGTACCACTAGTACAAGTAGCTCTACTTTCCCAACAGCAGTGAAACCAGCAGCAGGTAATTATTCAGTTTTACAACAACCCACACACACTCTTTACTAAGTGTTTTACATAGACTCTATGTACAGGGTCAGCACAGGAAACGTGGACAGCTGTAATGATCCAGACGTGAATATGTTTTTTAGAAGTTACAAACCAAAACGAAGAGAGGTAACACATATTTCAGAACCTCCATACCCACACACACTCTTTACTAAGTGTTTTACATAGACTCTTGCAATATTCACATGTCAAACACTGAATATGTTAATACAAAAAGTGATTATTCTGAATCTCAGTCAAAGTGCTTATTGAAGAGATGGTTTCTGATTGGTTACTCTGTGATAGATGCTGTATGCAGGTTATGGATATGTGAAGTTAGCCTTTCTAGTGCAGACGGTGTTAGCCCACATTCTTCACAAATTCACAAATATATATTTGTGATGTTACCTTCAAGAACCAGATACTAGTATGACTCCTATGACTCCAGAATATGGGGATGAAATAACGGGTACATTTTTAGTTTTGCATCAAAATGCTAACATGATGTCCTCATGTTCCAGTGTTAATACGTCTGGCAATAAAACATATAAAACATAATACAGTAATATACTCTCTGGGAGTACGTCTCTTTCATAATTAGCTTAAGTTGTGGATATTGCAGCAAATCACATTAGAAATTGGGGATTAAATATTAGATGTGATGCCATTTGTGCAAAAGGTTAAGAAATATCTAAGATTTTCAATTTGAAAAGTTAAAGTTGAAAATGGTTAATGTCATCTTCAGTAGACACGGATGGAATGCACTTTCAAATTCTTTATTTTCAACTTGAATTCAGTGATAAAATAATGTTCAGAACTATTTTACAATAACCATCAGTAGCAACATTTGGGTTTCCGTGTTTCATATTTAGTGATACCTGGTATTTGGTGGTTGTTAACCACACAACACAGCTTCCTGTTTTCTTAACGTTGTGAGAAGCCAAACTGACTGTTTCTGACTTCTACCGATGCAGAAGCGGGGATTTTGACGTTTGTAGCAGCCGTGGCTGGCTGTGGAGTCACGGTGGGCGTCCTCTTGCTTGTTTCTGCAATTCTCTGCAACAGAAGAAGAACTGGTGAGAACAACATTCATTTGTCAGCCAAACAATGTTTTACACAGGTGGACAAACTGGTACTGTTGGTTTCTTTCTGATTATTACATATGTACTCGATGTAAACTTGAGAATTGCATTGTTGCATCTTAAGATTTACTCAGTTTGAGAGGGCCCTTCCGTGGCTCTACTGTACACGTGCGTCCACTTCATTTACCTGTCCACCTGTCCACCTGTCCACCTCCTCACCTGCATCACCTGCCTGCCTGCCATCCGCTCTCATTACATCCTGCTCTGCTTACACCAGACCAGTTGTTTTGCTCCTTGCCACTTCCTGTTTCAGTGGGGTCAATTATCTGTCTGAGTAGGTGTGTAGATGTGTGTGAGTGTGTATCTGATGAGCAGGTGTGTAAATGCGTGTGAGTGTGTATCTGATGAGCAGGTGTGTAGATGTGTGGGAGTGTGTATCTGATGAGCAGGTGTGTAGATGTGTGTGAGTGTGTATCTGATGAGCAGGTGTGTAGATGTGTGTGAGTGTGTATCTGATGAGCAGGTGTGTAGATGTGTGAGTGTGTATCTGATGAGCAGGTGTGTAGATGTGTGTGAGTGTGTATCTGATGAGCAGGTGGCACCTTGTACAGCAGCCTGGGCCTCAGTGTGTGAATGTGTGTGACGATGAATGGATCCTGTTCTATGTTACAGAGCTTTGAGTAGTCGTTAAGACTAGAAAAGATATATAAATACAATCCATTTCCTTCTCAAACTGAAAGTAAACCCTGCGTGGGGGAGACCAACAAAAAACCTCCTCTGTTCACGTCTAACACTCTTTTTCACACATGAAATGGTCCTAACAGCTTTTTACTTTTAAAACGTAATACTTTCCAAATATATCGCGACCATTACATTCTTTCTCCAATCAGCTGGACTGAATAATAAAGATAAATGTATACTTGTATATATAACCTTGGCAATCCTCTTACTTTGAGTGTCTCTCTCACTAGCAGGTTCTGAAGAAGTAAAAAGGCAAGAGCCTCAAAACGGGAATGTAAGTATGACATGAGAGGCGATATTGAAAACATTTCCCATATATATATATATATATATATATATATGTATATAATAACAGATGCTACATTGGGGTTCTTTCTATTCCCAGTGTGACACATACCATATGTACTCCATTATCACTGAAGTGCCAGCTGCATCAGGCCTGAAGGGTATGGTGTACAGCACGGTGCAGACACCCTGACACGGTTCATACTGGGTGGAGAAAGAGAGGCAGACCACCTCCAGGACCTCGTGTTGAAATATGTCTGCAATGTCTTTTTTAACAGGTTGACTGATGAAGCGCCACTTGTTCCAAACTGCATATTGATTTAGCTTTATTTTAGGTCAAGATTGAACATGTATTTAGTTTTACTTAATATGTAAGCATATGTTTACATTATCGCTGTTAATTAGTTTTACTTTTATTTGTTGAGTACTCTGTTTTTGTTATGTTGTTTTTGTATGGCTATATTTTGTCTGAGACGTCTGTGTCTTTGCATAAATACAATAATTCTGATTCTCAGTTAGTCCCTTTAAGTGTCATTAACTGATTCATGTCAGACATGTAGCCTACTATTCATAACTTTTATTTTCTAAAAAGTTAATAAAGTTGAACTAATAAAGCTCTTAAAAAATAAAATAAAGAAACACTCAATGCTTGTTGGGAACCATCTGATGACTATAGACATTTGTTCAAAATGTAAAACCTACATCCATGCAGTGAAAGGTTTAAGCTACGTGTTATAATGCATACTCTAGTGTAAATATCGGTTTGCTGATGTTTTTCAGGTCTTTTAATGCACTGGGCGCCACCCTGAGCCATGGTCACCCCGCCCAGCATCTTGTTGAGCTCCCCATCGTTAGGGACTCCAAGTGACAGGGGGGTGATACGGGTCTTCTTCCAGGCAGCTCCAGGATGGAAACATTTCAATTATGTTCACCATGCAGTGATGAGCTCCACCACTGCAGATTAACATCTATCTATCCTAATCTAATCTAAAGCAGAAAGGCCCATATGGGCCAAAGCATGGTGACAGCTAATAGGCCCCTACAGTGTTCACTAATAGAACCTTGAGTCAAAGAAAAGAGACAGAAGAGCTTTTACTTTAATAGAATATTTTATTTAGAGGAACAAAACAGCATAGCGATGCTCACATCTAAATCAGTAAATAACATCCAAGGAGACAAGAAGAATGTCATCCTCAGACCAGGAAGAAACCACAGGAAAGAAGAGCTGGAAGAAGAAAAAGATCAACAGTGAAAGTGTGTTAACACGGTCTGTCTACATTGGATGTTGCACTGCAGTATGGAGGTGTTGTTGCTAATGTTTCAGTGTGTACTATATGTATGTGCTTTGTGTCACTGCGACCCACTTCTGTATCTTTAATGGTAAATGGCCAAGCTCGTCCTGAAGACACATCAGCCCTGTTTAAAACTTTACATGTCGCAAAAAAGAAACGCGACGAAAAGTTTTCATCAACGGGTTTGGAGCAACAAAACAAAAAAGGTTACAGCGTAGTTTTGGCAGAACTAACGGCTACGCAGTAAGCTGCAATCAGACTCCAGGAAGTTGAGGCTGCAAAGTGGAAACAGAACAAGTCGCCATATACCTTTTATTAATTACCATACTAATGTTTTAAAATAGAATAAACTTTAAATGTATAAAATAAAAGGCTTTATTGATCCAGAGGCTAAATTTGGTTGCTGCAACATAGTAAATAGAGATTGGAAAAGTTTAAAAATGATATATATAAAAGTTAAATAGAAGAAAAAATAAATTAGCAATTAGAGACACAATGTCAAGTCAAAAGTGACAATGGGGTCAGAAGCCAAATGAGTCAGCAAGTGTAGTTTATGTGAATGGAGTATCCTCACACCCCCATGACCAGCAGAGACTCACAGCGACTTCACTCCCCAGAGGGCCGCACGCTCTCAAAGACGCCGGCTTCCTTCATGGCCGTGAACTCTTTGACGGCATCATACTGCTTGTAGAATTCAGCGTAGGCCTGTTTCCTGGGCTCCGTCACACCGTACTGGGGAACAAAAGACCGGTAGGTGTGGATTGCAATTTAAAAAATATATAAAAGCAAACAAAAGACAACCGATTGTCATAAAAGAAAAGTTAGAATTAACCTTAAAATGTTGGCTTTGGAAATGACAACAGAGTTGAATGGACACCAGTTGGATTACATTTAGTTATTATATTCTGAACGTCTGCTGAAGTATACGTTAGTCAAGATGCCGTTGTCACGTCTAGAAGTCATTTTCATGTTGAATCACGTCAGACTTGTGATTGTAGCCACGCGGCTGCCGGGGCTCATTCTCACCTTGAAGCTGACTGCAGCCACGAAGGACAGAGCAAAGGCAATAGGCAGGTGAAACCTCAGACGCTTTCCCAGCAGCCCCCTCATCACAGGCTTTGCCAAAGACATGACGGATCACCTGCGGAGATAAAAAAAAATTATATATATATATAAAAATACACAAATGAAGCTCAACTGTTGGGTCGATCGCTGCAGTCAATATGAAACATCTTCTATACAGAATGATTACTCATTTCTATGTGGAACAATATGAGACATTTGCTCTTCAAATAAATTCAGCCCCACAAACCCAGTTTTTTGCTGCTGATACTGATATCAATATTTTGGGGGGAATAATCTGATATTGACCAATAGCATTTTATTTTAACATACAAAAGAGCCTTGATACAGATGGCTTGGATTTGTTTTTCTATTGTGACCATGATACATGCTATGCAGGACATTTTACAGTTGAAAAATAAACATAAAAACGATAAAAAAGGTGGACAAATCATTGACCATAACCTGTTTCTTCCACTAGTGCAACATCAGATAACAAATTAAGGGCTGTGGTCTCACAGTCAGAAGTGCCTTCATTTCCTCCCGTAATCCCTTCTTCTCCTCCCTCCACAAACCTGTCCTTCACCATCTGCTGGCCCATTCAGAGTGCTGCTGCTAGGTTCCTTACTAGATCAAACAGGCCACACACATCACCCCTCTGCTCCCTTCACTGGCTTCCTGTAATTTACAGAATCCAAAATTCTCACCATAACCTGTAGGCATAACCCCCGGTCAGGCCTCTGCTTATCTTGCCAACATACCCTCTCCCAGTCTCTCAACCCAAATTTGCTATCACACCTCGCACTTCTACATTACATGTCATTTAGACTCACAATTGCTACATATGTCACATTGGTTGATATATCACCGTGGGAACTGAACCCAGATCTGACACCAAAGGCATGTGTCACATCCACTGCATCATCACCACCACCCGTATTTGAACATGTCTGAAGACATGGAGATATAGACCTTTGTCGCTATGGTGCCCAGACTCTGAACCAATCAGCTGTTAAAACAACCGAGAGGCCGGCGTTCCCAGCATGCTCTGGGTCCGCCTGGGTCGGTAAAATGCAACAACACCGCCTGCGTCTCAGAACTGCGGCCGCCTCTATCTCGTGATGTCATCGTTGCCTACGCATGCATGACGTCAGAGCAAGTTGGGATCAAGTCGGACACAAAACTACCCAGCATGCAACGGGCGACGTTCAATTCTGTGCAGACCTGGCTCATCTTGAACGAGCCTAGTGTTGTTGCACCTGTTAGGGCGGGACAAATGACCCCGTCTTCATCCTTATTGGTAGAAACAATACCTTCAACCTGAACAGCCAGAACAGAAAACATCTTCATTTCAGTAATCACCTAGAGATGCTCATCTCTTGGTTTTATCCATTTCTGTATTGTCTTGATACTGTAGGAATTTTATAATTCATATCTTTAAAAGGTTTTGTTCTCATTTCAGCAGCAGCCTCCAGGGACCAGAAACCTCCACTCTGAAGGTCATGGAGGGCTTGGTTCATATGTCAGCCTATCCAACATTTCAGTCCTAGTAACATGGCATGGAAATTGTATTTTATATGGCCATTGACAGTTGTTTCTCATCTATAATATAATAGTGATGAAACCAATGTTGAACCTGGCTTTATCCAATGTTTGCATTTCTGTTCCGGAAATGTATACAAACTAGCACATATTTAATAAGATAACTATTTGCATATTTAAACCAAATGTTAGAAAACGTGTAAAGCAAAACTATTTTGTCTTACTGGCAACCATCCACTGAGTAAGTTGAAAGGTGTTACCGTTCAGTTAAAACTTGTTCCCTATCCACCGCTGCGGTGCTAACAGCTGGAGCTAGGTAGCTAGCATCGTTAGGGTCAAAGTAGCATAATGCCTAGAAGCTTCCTCTCTTCGTCGCATTATAGATTTTCTCTTAACCTTAACTTATATACTACATGTGTAACTAACAGAAGTGTAACTAACAGACTATAGGGAGGAACTTTCTGTAAGCGCGTATCTAATGTCTGCAGCACGGTGAGCTAACATTAGCTCGTTAGCTAGCTCATACAGCTAACTGCTAGCCAAAGGAAAGCCGTATAAATATAAATATATATCTATGGAGGAAAACGGCAAGATTCCGGATAAATGGTGAAATGCATGCGTCGTTATTAATGTGACAAAGCAACGTGTTATCATCTAAAAACAACTCACCCACTTAAGTAGATGGATTTTTAAGAATACTCACAGGTTGGACTCACGACCTTCACAGAGACGGCTAACTGCTCGGCTGCTTCTCTACCGGAAGAGACGCTCTACTGGAGCCGTCGAAGGACAAACTTGATTTCCACGAAAAGCGAAATCTTGGCACGTTAGGTCATTGGCCCTCTTCTTCTTTCTTTGGGTCTTAACGGCAGCTTGCATCCTTAATGTGGCACTACTACCATCTTCTGGAGTTAGTTGAGTCCGACAGTGTCCAGGAGTCAGTCGTGTCCCCTCAGTCCTGTTTGTCTGTCATTAGGAAGCTGACCGATTGTCCACTCTCCCCACACGTCATTATGTCCTTTGCTCCTGCTACTGTTGCCCTACATCATTTCATTTCATAATGTTCTTTCTCTCTGATGGCTTCTTCCCTATGATGTAATTTAATTCTCAGCCTGCTTATTGTTACTTGCTCTTTCTGTTTTTGTTTTTTTTTCCTATTAAAGAACCTGCCTAGCCATACTGAACAGGTTACTGCAGGACTGTTCAAAGTAAACCTACAAGTGTGATTAATACATTTTATTGGTTTATTACAACATTGTTGTATGAAAAACACCATGTAAATATGCCAGAATTAGTAAAAATAACTACTTTTCATCTGTAGTCCCTATGCAGATGACATAGGACTGACATAAAGACAGCCAGCAGTCACACAGCACTCACTCAGCATAAATTAAAAGGTACACATAATGGTGACATACAAAACAAAATGACATGATGACAAAGACATTATTCATCCACCTCTATGCTGCATTCAATTTAATTAAAAAATAGGCTCCATGTTCACGACCAGAGGTGTAAGATGTACTCAGCGCTTTACTTAAGTACAAGTAATAATACTTTTAATAATACTTACAAGTAAAAGTCCTGCAATCAAAATGTTGCTTCAGTGGTACACAAGTATTGGCACCAATATATAGCCTACTTCATGTACCAAATGTAAAAGTACTGATTATGCAGAATGGCCAATTTTAGAATATTATATATTGGATTATAACAATATAGCATTAATTATTCATCACTTTAATGTTGCAGCTGGTAAAGGTGCAATAAAGTTTTGGACATCATATTGGAACCATCACCAATACATGCTACCCCAGTGTTGGTGTTATGATATAAGGTATGCAACTGTGAAGCTGCTTGGCATTACTGTGGCAACTTAAAATTATAATCAATCTTTTGACAGATACATCAACTAATGAAGTTTTCAGTAAGTAAGTAAGTAAGTAAAGTGTAGTTGTATAGCACTTTTCACAGATAAAAAAGTACTTCACAATAAAATCTGATACAATACAACAAATTAAAATACAAGAACATTTAAATACAAATAGAAAACATGACAAATGCAGTGACATAAATGCCTAAATGTACACTTCCTCATTACAAAGTCAGAGTTTAAAAATATATTTGCTTTTCTCAAAGGTAGACACACTACAGACTTTCTAAAACTCACAAGCACATATTTTAAGCACATATTGTGTAAATTTAAGCACATATTGTGTAAATCTGAAATGAAGGAACATCACGAGAAGAACAGAGGAGTCTGCGGCTCCTTGCAGGTCCTCCTAAAAAGGGATTCATGCCCCCAGCAGGTGACGCTGCTGCTCCATCAGGACTCACGTACCTGTCCTATTTTTGAGCAACATGATCCCACTGCTATAATGTGGTTCTGTTCTCCTTCACGCCCAGGTGGCTCTCTAAACCACATTAAATCTTAACTCAAACAAGGAATTATTTTGGATATTGTTCGTGTTTGAATGTCATGGAATTGCTATCTCTGCGTGACAACTGTTGGTGTTGATGTTTCGGGTGGTGTCTGTCAACAAGGTTACAGAAAAACTACAGGCCCCATCATTATGAAACTTGGTGGAAGGGTGTAGCAAGGGTCAAAGAAGAAGCCATTTTGGAAGCAGATCCGAATCATGGCACAAATACACACATTATTTTTCACTTTCATTAACACTACAAGATAGAACGTTTGTGGTATTGGAATAATGTGAAAAATGACTTCCCCTCTGGGCAAATTCACATTGCATCAGCAATGTGTTGGGGGCATGCCTTGGCGGAGGTCTACACTGACGGAGTGCTCTTCTAGTTGGAATAGGATTGCTCTGCCCCGGGGTATACAGGATGGTGATGCTGGATCCTGACCTGCCGCGGGGTCTCCTGTACTTATGTACTTACAACCTGTATTTATATATATATATATATAATACAAAAAGTAATCCGACTCTATTTATCAATATACATTTTACAGAAAAACAGCATTGGTACAAAATTGTGTAAATACATCTGACAAATAATTGATAAATAAAACTTAATTAATCAAATGATGCAGAAATATTATACATGAAAGGTACGTTTATTTTGTAGTCGAAATTGCAGCCTCAAAATATGAAACGATACACAACTGACGTTTATTCAAAAAACAAAATGCTATCAGTAAAACTTTATGAAGATGATTTTGTCTTTTTTTTAACAGCTGAGAGAAAGAGAAACAGGAAGATGCTTAATTCACATTTTATTTTACAAATTGCTGCAGATTGTTGAAGGTTGAGTGAACAAGCTTTGCTAAAACCCACTCGGTTAATAAAAAAAAACAGAGAAATGTATTTGGATGTTAGCAGTAAACAGCTTTAACCCAGTGACCCGGAACACCCAACTGAAACAATGGATGGATGGAGTTCCCCATCCATCCTAAACGGCTCCACGTTCTCTTTCATAAAGTGCTTTTTATTCAGGTGAGTATAGAACGTTTCTACAAGCTTCTCATACAAACTGCATTGATTGATTATTAAAAGCAGAAGGCTGCAGGATAATAATCACTATTATCACATGAAAACTTCTTTTCATCTAAGAGATGACCTTAATGTTGTTCTGAGGTGTCATAAACCCCGTGATTGGTGTCTCCACTCCAAAGAGCAACATGCCGAGTGTGTCATGGTCCTGGGTTTTCTTCAGTTTCCAGTTTTATTTTGTAGGGCCATGTCTTGTTTGACTTCCTGCCTTGTGTGTTTTCCCGCCTTTGTGATTGTCTGCCCCTCCCTTGCTTGGGAGGGATTGCTTAAGTGCCGCTTTGTGTTGGCGCTCTAACCTGCGGCTGATTTCTGAGGACTATGGTTACCTGGTCCTCAGATCTCTGCAGGGTAAATCCAGACAGCTAGCTAGACTATCTGTCCAATCTGAGGACTATGGTTACCTGGTCCTCAGATCTCTGCAGGGTAAATCCAGACAGCTAGCTAGACCATCTGTCCAATCTGAGGACTATGGTTACCTGGTCCTCAGATCTCTGCAGGGTAAATCCAGACAGCTAGCTAGACCATCTGTCCAATCTGAGGACTATGGTTACCTGGTCCTCAGATCTCTCCAGGGTAAATCCAGACAGCTAGCTAGACTATCTGTCCAATGGGGACAGATAGATGGGGATGGTGGGGACGGTGGGGACGGTGGGGATGGTAGGGACGGTGGGGACGGTGGGGATGGTGGGGACGGTGGAGGCGGTGGGGATGGTGGGGACGGTGGGGACGGTGGGGATGGTGGGGATGGTGGGGATGGTGGGGATGGTGGGAACGGTGGAGGCGGTGGGGATGGTGGGGACGGTGGAGGCGGTGGGGATGGTGGGGACGGTGGAGGCAGTGGGGATGGTGGGGACGGTGGAGGCGGTGGGGACGGTGGGGATGGTGGGGACGGTGGAGGCGGTGGGGACGGTGGGGACGGTGGGGACGGTGGGGATGGTGGGGACGGTGGGGGCGGTGGGGACGGTGGGGATGGTGGGGATGGTGGGGACGGTGGGGACGGTGGGGACGGTGGGGATGGTGGGGACGGTGGGGGCGGTGGGGACGGTGGGGATGGTAGGGACGGTGGGGACGGTGGGGACGGTGGGGATGGTGGGGACGGTGGGGGCGGTGGGGACGGTGGGGATGGTAGGGACGGTGGGGATGCGTACCTGTCAGATTTTGTCATTTTGTACCCACCAGTTTTTTAGAAAACCTCTAGCTCAATTTAGTTAGAAATTATAAAGTTCATAACACATATAATACTTTAGAGACAGATGCCAACAAATCCACTAAAATCTCTATCCCCCCCCACCAGGGTGGGCCCAGACACAGGTGCTCTGCTGCTGCTCTGCTACACACTTATTTCCCTCATAGCTCCTCTCTCTGACACTGATGTCACATTGTCAACATGGTGCATGGATTTATGAAGCAGAACACAGTGGATCATTTGTCTAAGGCTTTCTACTGCCTTCTTATTCATAAAACGCGTCTTTCAAAACATGACCTGCGTGAAAGAGAAACAAAATAAAGATTGTACTCAGCACTTCTGAAAATGCACTTCCGAGTGCGTCTCTGTCCCCAGCACATGTCAAACCAAACGCACGCACATGATGTTGATGTTTGGCGTCCGAGTCCTTGTCTCTGCTGCTAACGACACATGAGCTACAGTATAACGCCATCTGAACTGTCCATTATCCTTTTTGTTGTTTATCTGGGGATGTAATAAGTGAGTGTTTTATATACCAGGTGTGTAACGTGTGTGTAACGTGTGTGTGTAACGTGTGTGTGTGTGTGTGTTTGTGTGTGATTTAGATGACAACAAGGCAATACCAACATATAAAAACTGAATAAAGCTCAATTTGGACTTTCTTTCTTCTTTAATTGTTGCCTTCATTCAAAGGTCAGAAATACAGAGTAGAGACTGCAGTTTGTGTTGTCATGGTTACTGATCCTTCAATACCAATTCTGCTTTGGATTTTGCCGTTATTGTTTCTTTTTCTGAATAATAATTCAAACCATGTCCACCATGTTCATCATGTGCAGCTGCATGTCTCAGAGGAACCCGGAGTCCAAGTCTGTCTCACTAATGTAGAACACACGGTGGAGGGGAATTTGACCACACTGGTCTTTGTGGTTCTCTAGAGAAAGCCTCCTCATCCTCTCACCGTCCACTGGTGTTATAATGTTGATTAATATTACAGCTATAGTAGTCCGAACTAGGGATGTTAATGATTTGATCATTAAGAATTTTGAGTTGGAGTTTTCAGTTAAGCCATTAAAAACAATAAGTTGCATTTTAAGCTGCTCTTTTTTTCTCTGCCCGTGACTCTCTGCTGGACAGCACTCAGAGCGGAGAGCTACGTGCCACATGGCACTATATCGATGAGGACTACACACTGAGTATGCCAGGTAGACGCACAGCTGACAACCGTGCAGGTGTATGCGGTGAAGACAGGCTCAGACATGCCACGGACCACAGTGGACTTGTCAGTCGCACAAGTGGTTCCAGGAAAGTGGCTGCATGTGTCCAAGACAATGCACGGAACATCGTGGTTGATCGACCAGTACAAGTCTGCAGCTGGAAGCAGAAAGTGTCCCAGAGTCCCTGACGGGTAAACTGGGACATTCGGTTAACAACTAATGATCATTTTGGTTAGAAAAGAAACCTTTAAATAAGCATCCATAGTATGAACTGGGGTTATCAGAACTCTACAGGTCAACCCGTTTTTACACAGGCACCCTTAGGGCAATTTCCTGTGTTTCCTGTGTGATTGTCTGCGTCTGTAACCGGAAGTAAAAGAATATGTGACTGGACTGGCGCTTGTCATCATGCACCGCTTCCTAATTTTACTTCATGACCTCTGTCTAATAAACACTTCACTCCTTTACAGTCTGGGTTGTTTTACTCCAAATTCAAACTGGTCATCATGCTAGAAAGAAAAGTTTGGAGAAATGTAGGAGGACAGTGTGAAATAATGTGTTAATAGAGGGTGTACCAGGGTGTACAGTATTCAAAGCCATACTTAAGTGAAATGAGGAATGTTCTCAGGTTATAGGAGATACCAGCGGAGGCATTCTGACGTCTGTGGATGATACCAATTTCTCATCCATTGTATGTTCTAAGCTGGACCATGAAGATGCAAGTGTGCTCCATCACCATCAGAGGTGCCTGTCGGAGGCTTCGCAGACCCTCTCCCTGCCTCCACAGCTTCCCGACGGTGGGACGGGACAGTCTGCATCTGACTGTAACTTTCCGAAACCGACAATCTGACATTCACACCCATTTTAAGCAGCAATTGGCCAGCTGTGTGGAGATGAGACATGAGCCAGGGATTGAATTTGTCTCTCAAGCTCTCTTTGGTCATCCTTACACAGCTTGTCTTTATTTTAAATGTACAAACACATGCAACACCATGAATGTGTTCCAAGGGAGACTGCCTGAAAATGTGCACTCTTGTCCCCACAATTATCTTGTCCCCCCCCCCCCTTCTATGAAGGCCGTCCAGGCTCAGGAGGTCATGGATGGTTCAATCCCCAGCTCCTCCTGTCCACATGTCACAGTGTCCTTGGCCAGGACACTAAACCCCAAATGGCCCTTGCACCTTGCATGGCAGCTCGGAGTGTGAGAATGAGAGAGTGAGTTGCAGAGTCCTTTATCAAGGCAGCCATGTAACTAAAAACACTTCAAACTGCACTTTGTATGAACTTGGTCCTTTCTGCCCTCATGCATCCAGGGTAAGTCATAAAAACAAAGTCCCAGAGAAGAAATATAAAGCAAGACTTTGAAAAGCATAAAACTGGGTCGGAGGGGTTTTAACAGCATGGCTGTCAGTTGGAGGACAGGCAGGGTTGTTGTTTAAAGTTGTAGGCTTGTACCATCATGGCAGTGGATTGGAGGGTTGTGAGTTTGGAAGTTATACTGTAGGATCATACCATCATGATGCTTAAATCAAGGAGTGTTCCACATGGCGAGAAATTCCACATCATCAGGAAGCCATTGGAGCCCTGGAGCGGTGTTGGGAGCCATAGGGTCGTACCATCATGATACTGGAGGGTCCTAAGGCTGTGGGTCGTAGCTGTTGTTAGAAGTCATAGGGCCGTACCATCATGGAAGTGGAGCGCAGGGAGTAGCTGGGGCCCCTGAAGTGATGCCACTTGATGCCGTTGAGCTTCCTGATGTTGTGGCCAACGGTGTAGTAAATACCGTTCAGGTTGGAGAAACCACAAGCGTCAAACCACCAACCTGATGGAGAGACAGAGAGAGAGAGACATGGAGGAGGATGATGATGAGGAAGATGAGGATTGTGAGAAGAGGAGGGATGAAGAAGGGATGGAACAAAAAAGAGAGGGATTATTGAGGAGAAGAGGGGCAGATGGCTAGAGTCTATTTGTACTTTCAAATAAACACATTAATGTCATGTAATTTATAAAAACGGCTGCTGGCCCTCTCACGGAGCTCTGAACCCGGCTTCCAGTCACCTTTCTCGGCTAAATTTAACGGTGAAGACGGCTAAACTTAACTTTCATGTGACCTGTCAACATCATTTCGTAGGATATTATAGAACCTGATCATGAGAATGTGTTGTAGTATTTCCTTGAGGGGACATTGTGGCTGTGTCCTATCTTTACTTTTATAAATGTTGGGAACATACTGTATGTCGTCGAGGACGGTGTAATCCAGAATGGAGCGGAGATTTGGAGCCTTACCTCCCGTAAGCATCAGGGCACACTTGCAGTGGTCACAGTTGTCGTTGTCCTGGTCTCGGGTGCTGAAGCCGGTCCCGTGGGTGGTCAGGCTGCTCTGCCTCCCCGCTGTGCCGCTGTAACCTCTCAGATACAACCTGAGTGACAGGAGACAGGGTGATCCATTGGCTGACTGATCCATGAAATGAGCATGTCACTTATAAGATATGATAAGATATAACTTTATCCCAAAGGGAAATTGGTGTACAAAGTAGAAAAGAGTGTAAACATAAAATATAAATACATAGAGTACTTACTGATCCCTATGAGGATTTTCTATGGTTACAGCAGCTTTTATTAGCAGCAGATAATGTGCAAAAATATATTAAATACTATATAAGAACACACATTACACATTGCACTCTAAGTGGGATAATTGTCTGTACAATGATCATTCACAAGACTGAAATGAACCCTAAATTATTACTCCAAGCAGCCAGGTGCTGGTTTTGATTAAAACTTTGAAACGATGAATGTCAATTGGGTGTAGTGAATGATGAATTGTAGTATCAGACAGTAACATAGCCCAGCTGTGTAAGCACAACATTGTTTCAAATTAAATGTCAACAGAGGTCATCTTAATCATTTATCTCTAGACTTTTTAATTCACATGCATTTTCATCACTTCAGTTTTCTACATCTACTTTTTGTTACTCACACTCCTGAGGTCATTTTTCTTAAATAATAAAGGGCAAATGTTGCATTTTGAAAGATGAAAAATGATGAAACACTGGTGCAGTATAGAGCCATACTATTCAGTGACCCTCCGCCCCCTTTCATGGCATGGACTCATCCATTCTCAGCTGACTTCACTCACTCCTAATCATGGCCTACTCTATAAATCCCACCCATGTCCTTAGTTCCGGCTGGCAGCAACATGTGAGGGCCCTCTGTCCTCACAATTCAGAAACACAAACCTATGGTTGTCTGTGATAAAAAAACAAACAAAACATAACAGTCAAGCCCCATCATCTGCCTCTGCCCTAAATGTGTGTAAAGTAACAATAAATGGCCTAAACTGAAGCATCAGTTGTCCCCATAGGCGCCGATACCATGGGTGCTCACGGAAAATACTGTGCACCCCCGTGTGCCAGACCACCAACAGGCTCCATTCATTTAAAATGAAACACTGCAGTTGGTGCTAAGTGGAGCGTCTGTCATAGTTGGTTATGTCACTGTCAGTCCCCCTGCGCCATTGAAAGATACTACTTTACAGCTTTATTATTATCGAGTTAATAGGCGTGTGTGTTTGTGTCGGCTGCTGTCCATTTATAAGGTTCTGAAATGCAAACGTTTTAAGGAAAACATAAATGGCTGTCCCTCCTACATTCTTGTCGATGTACCATGGTGATGCTCAAACTCCTGTGAACCAATCCTAGAGAGAGACGCCACACTGGCTCTGTTTTATCATATCATCAGTGTGTACAGTGTGTACAATGTGTGTGTGTGTGTGTGTGTAACTGTTAGTTACCTGTACTGCTGTCTCTCGCTGGTCAGTGTGAACCGGTCATACA
>JABXJD010000074.1:82500-115000 GCA_013375575.1 Percina caprodes
GTGCATTGTCCTTGTTCTTACAGAGATCTGGCCACAGGTCACATGGCATCAAGAGATTTCCAAAATTTGATGTTTTAATGATAAAACCATTGTGTTCTAAAATAGGTTGTTTTGATGCGTGGAAAAGTTGTGGAAAAGTTTCTGCCGCCACGGTATCAGAAATAGGACAGACGCACACTGTTACTTTATAAACACTGTTAAAGTGTCCATAATGCCCCCCCTCCACCCCCTCATTCGGGGGGCAGGCACTGTCACCACATTTAAGAATAATCTGAAAACTCTCCTCTTTGATAAAGCAGCGTCCGCCTAGACCGGCCCACCTGCTTCTCTTCATAGACGTCAGATTAATCTACCATAAAATCAATTATATCAGTGGTTCCCAATCTTGTTCAGCTCAAGACCCAAAAGAGAAATTTGGTGTCTCCCCGGGACCCAAATTTACAAAAATACACCATGAATCATTGTAACATCTACATTTTTAAACTGTAGACAAAAGATGGAACAAACCATGAATTTAATGTATATGAAGTATGTTTATTCCATTATAAAAGTAATCAAAAACAGAAAAGGTCTCTATTGTCCTCTTTGTGTCTCCGTCCCCTCCCATCGTCCCTCAGGACCCACACCAACATGGTTTTAATAATGCTGACTTGAATTTAATGAGATGTGTCTGGTTGAAGATCTCAACCAGCTGATCTACTCTCGGTTCAGTTTTTGAAAGTGCCATTCTGAGGTCATGCTGAGGTCATTCTGAGGTCATGCTGAGGTCATTCTGAGGTCATTCTGAGGACATTCTGAGGTCATTCTGAGGTCATGCTGAGCATTTAGTCTGTTTCTGTATTAGTTTTTCAGGTACGCTAAAGTCGAAAAGCCAGATTCTCATTTTACTCTGCCAATTGGCGACCCAATAAAACGGGTCTGCGACCCATTTTGGGTCCCGACCCTAAGTTTGGGACACATTGAATTATATAATCAACCTAGAGGGAGGCAGGGCAGTACAGCCCGGTCAGGTTGGGGAGAGTTCTAGCCTGATCAGACTCCTCTCCTTAACCTGTCTCTCTTACTTATGCTGTAATAGTTTTAGACTGCCAGGGGACTGAGCTCCTCTCTCATCCTGTCCCAGAAATGCTTGTACTAACCTAGTTCTGGGGAGTTTGGCTTAGGATGGCACCAACATCTTGGTTGCAGCTGTCACTATGGTCCTGCTGCACTACACCCTGCTATGCTCTGCGGTGCCCTGCTGCATCCTGCTGAACCCTGCTACGTCCTGCTGAACCCTGCTGCGTCCTACTGTGTCCTGCTGAACCCTGCTACGTCCTGCTGAACCCTGCTACGTCCTGCTGAACCCTGCTATGTACTACTGAACCCTGCTGCGTCCTGCTGAACCCTGCTGCGTCCTGCTGAACCCTGCTACGTACTGCTGAACCCTGCTGCGTCCTACTGTGTCCTGCTGAACCCTGCTACATCCTGCTGAACCCTGCTATGTCCTGCTGAACCCTGCTGCGTCCTACTGCGTCCTGTTGAACCCTGCTACGTCCTGCTGAACCCTACTGCATCCTGCTGACACCTACTGCGTCCTGTTGAACCCTGCTGCGTCCTGCTAAAACCTGCTGCGTCCTACTGCGTCCTGCTGAAACCTGCTGTGTCCTACTGAACCCTACTGCGTCCTACTGAACCCTATTGCGTCCTGCTGAACCCTGCTGCATCCTACTGCGTCCTGCTGAACCCTGCTGCGTCCTGCTGAACCCTGCTGCGTCCTACTGTGTCCTGCTGAACCCTGCTACGTCCTGCTGAACCCTACTGCGTCCTGCTGACACCTGTTGCATCCTGTTGAACCCTGCTGCGTCCTGCTAAAACCTGCTGCGTCCTACTGCGTCCTGCTGAAACCTGCTGTGTCCTACTGAACCCTACTGCGTCCTGCTGAACCCTATTGCGTCCTGCTGAACCCTGCTGCGTCCTACTGCATCCTGCTGAACCCTGCTGCGTCCTGCTGAACCCTGCTGTGTCCTGCTGAACCCTGCTGTGTCCTGCTGAACCCTGCTGCGTCCTGCTGAACCCTACTGTGTCCTGCTGAACCCTGCTGTGTCCTGCTGAACCCTGCTTTGTCCTGCTGAACCCTGCTATGTCCACCCATGCCCTGCTGTGCCATGCTACATACTGTAACGCCCTACAGCGCCCTACTATGACAAGAACTACCACTACTACCATTGTTATTGCCACTGTTCATCAACCCCAATTGAACGTAAAGTGATCAGGTGGTGGCTTCAGAGACAGACTTCTGATGTTCAACACTCATTTATGTTCAACTGGAAAATGATAGAAGACATCTGACATATAGTACCGATAGACAATTCTGTAGCAGCTGAATTAAGGCATTCTTGGAATTGAAGGCAATAAATAAATTAAGGAGTGGAGACGGCAATAACTCCTGGAATGTGTCATATTATTATCAGTCTGTGTGTGTGTGTGTGTGTGTGTGTGTGTCAACAGGAGGACAGAAATCCAAACTATTTGTACTACAAATGTGTCTGTAATGGCCCAGAGGTTGCTACTCCTGAGTTACTCCCTCTTGTTAGAGAAGCCGTAAAACAGTGAAATATAGATTAATAACCGCCCATCATTTTTTCTGCCAGAGCAAACTGCGGTTCACGTTATCTCTGCAGCTGAACCAGCAGGACAGCTGCTGGAAATAGACGCCAGCCCCCCAGTTACATCAATAATGTGGGGGCCAAGAGAATGAAACCTGATGAAGGAGTGGCAGCGGCATCAGAGGGAAACATGGGACACTGAAACACTGATTTCCAGTTCACTTTAGTCTGAGTGCACAGAACAGAAAGTTTGGTGGGGGCAGCAGGAGTCTGGTGGGAAAATGTGTCTGTTAAATACTTTGTGCTGTTGTCCAATATAAGGAAAATACTAAAATATTTAAATGAAATATCTCATAACCTTCTGTTTGAGTAGATTCATCATCTTTTTATTAGAATTACACTCAGTGTTGTCACTAACGTTCAGGGACTTCATTTCCCAATTCATTTCAAAGTTGTTGTTTCCTGCTGCAAGAAGACATTAATTACCGTAGTTTTCAGTGTAACAAGTTGCCATGCGACAAGCTTAGCACAGAATATGGAATATGGTTTTAAATTTCCAGAGAAACCAGACCTATGTGACATGTTTGTCCAATCAGCTGCCGTCGGCAGGCGGCATGGCTTTGGTGTGTTCCGAGACACTTTTTTTCAGTCAGTCCGACGGCCTTTTCTGCCAACGGTTGGCCGTCGGGTTGGTGTGCCACACATGTAATGTGAGATCTGTTAATGTAACATTCCTTAGCCTTTCTAACCACACTGTAGAACCCAGTTTATGCTGAAGTGTAGCTGACAAGAGTCAGACGTGACCCTCCACCATCATGTGGCTCTCTTCCACCTGTGAGTAATATCACTTTACATCTGTCGGTGCGACTGAGAGCTGAAGCACATGACCAGCTGCTGCTCCTGATCACTCCAACACGCTGACCTGCACATGAACGACCCAACATCATTCAGGGGCAGGAGGACTGATGGGGAGCCGCTGATCGCCGTGGTGCTGCGGTTTGTACAGCACAAGTCTGTGTGTGTATGTGTGTATGTGCATGTGGATTAATGAGTTTGCGCACATCCCCAACTACATTCAAAACACAGAAAATAGTGTTTTTCTATTTGAACACAGATATTAAATGTTGAGTTTAGGGCTGCAACGACAACAATTATTTTCATAGTCGATTAATCTGCAAATTATTTCTCTTGATTAATGGACTAAATGTTTAGGTCAATAAAATGTCAGAAAATGGTGAAACATGTGGAACAGTGTTTCCCAAAGCCCTAAAATGTCTTGTTTTGTCCACAACTCAAATATATTGAGCTTACTGTCACACAGGAGAGAAGAAACTAGAACATATTTCCATTTAACAAGCTGGAATCTTTTAAAACACAAAAAGACTCAAAAGATGAATCAAATATCTAAATAGTTGGTGATTAGTTTAGTAGTTGACAACTAATTGATTCATCTTTGCAGCTCTATTTGTGAAACTATACAAAGAACTTTAATGAAATTAAAACCAGGAAATTATAAAGTTATGGGACATGAAGTCCCATAACAGTCATCACAGTCTTATGTTCATGCTTTGATGTTTTGCCAGCAATGTTTCTCATTAGAAGTTAATATTCTGGGTTCTAACTAACTGAAAGCAGCAACAACCTATATTTAAATTTTTTTTTTGCCGCCTTCATCCCGTAGTGGCTCATCGGCCTGACCATTACCCAAAATAATCCGAACCAGCTCTCTGAACACATTATTGTCATATTTTAAGGTAAAATAAAAGTTAAAATAAAGGATTAAATACCCCGAGGTTGTGAAATGATCATATCTTTAAGGCTTTTAGGGACCTCTCAAAAACACCCAGGATTATCTCAAGAATGCTTTCGTACAAAGTTAAAACTAGACCGTTTTTCTTATTTCTCATTCTTTTTATTTAGCTATATTTTGGAAAAATATGACCTTTGAGAAGTCCTGTGCATGCAGAGGAGTCCACGTACCTAAACAATTAAATTACTCACTTATATGAGCATTTCTTGATCAGTCACCTCTGTGGTTAAACGTTCCTAATGTTAGGTTACTTAAACTAGTGGGTTAGGGTCAGGCAACGGCATGGTAAGGGTTAAAAGAAGCCTTAATGACAAGCTAGCCAAAGCTCCCTGATGAGCTAGTCACTCTGAAATTAACAGTGAATTTGAATAAACTCAAAGCAAGGACAGAAGTTGAACAGACGCTGGTTTGATGTAGGCAGCAATTAGAAGAAAAAGAGAGAACTTCATATGAAAACAACAAAAAAAGAAACATGTATCTCCCTCCAAACACAGCTGGAGCTTCCATGGCTTGTTAGCGACTGAAAACATCTGTTCAACAAACACGGACTGCAAGAAGACTCCACCAGTCAGATCAGTGTGAAAATGTGAGGCTAAAGTCTCCCCCATGCATCACCGACGTCCACTGAAACTCTTATTCCACCGTAAACCCAGACATATTCCCTCTGACAGTCAATTAAAAGGGGCACTATGCAGTTTTAGGCATTTCTTTACTTTTGTTCTCGCTTTTTGCTGGCAGGTTTCTCTATAGAGCTCCCCCTACAGGTTTCTCTATAGACCTCCCCCTAAAGGTTTCTCTATAGAGCTCCCCCTACAGGTTTCTCTATAGAGCTCCCCCTACAGGTTTCTCTATAGACCTCCCCCTAAAGGTTTCTCTATAGAGCTCCCCCTACAGGTTTCTCTATAGAGCCCGCCCTAAAGGTTTCTCTATAGAGCTCCCCCTACAGGTTTCTCTATAGAGCCCGCCCTAAAGGTTTCTCTATAGAGCTCCCCCTACAGGTTTCTCTATAGAGCCCCCCCTACAGGTTTCTCTATAGAGCTCCCCTACAGGTTTCTCTATAGAGCCCCCCCCTACAGGTTTCTCTATAGAGCCCCCTACAGGTTTCTCTATAGAGCCCCCCATACAGGTTCCTCTATAGAGCCCCCCCTACAGGTTTCTCTATAGAGCTCCCCCTACAGGTTTCTCTATAGAGCTCCCCCTACAGGTTTCTCTATAGAGCCCCCCTACAGGTTTCTCTATAGAGCCCCCCCTACAGGTTTCTCTATAGAGCCCCCCCTACAGGTTTCTCTCCTGACGCTGAGTCCCGTGACTCACCGGCCCAAAGTTGCAGGGCTGGGCGGGGGTGTAGAACCTCACACTGGAACACAGAGACGCACACACACACGGGTTTCTGCCTGTCTGTTTGTATATATCTATTACTGTAAACAGAGAACATGCTTGATAATTACTCTGCATGTTTTACCGCTCAGCTCACCGTCCAACTTCACCTCACCGTGAAAAATAGTCCAAATATTGTGATTCCAAATATTGGCATATCTCGCAGCAACAGCTCTGAACGTATTTCCATCATCTCTAATGACTTGCTTATATTTCAAATTTTCTCACTGTTATAGTTGTGAAATCGCTGATAAGGCTCTGGGCGGTCCGTCTATCCCCCCCCCCTACTCAGGGTCAATTCAACTGTTTTCAGACATTACCCACAGATTATTGTCCAAAGAAATGCATTTCTATGTGTCCTAAAACAAGCTATTTATGAAATGTATTTTGCCTTAAAGATGAAAAGTTGGTTAACAGTAGGCTGAGTCACACTACAATATACTTTAAATATATATTCTTAAATATTTAGAGATGTATTATTGTCTTCATTAGAGATGCAGACAGAGATCCAACTGTGGACACTGACTTGATTAACTTATATTAAGAGTTCATTCGCAAAATGTATTATATATTTTTCTTTTCTTTGTTTTAGTGCAGTCCAGTAGCCTGAAAATCCAGACCCAAATCGGAAAGATTAAGGGTCTGGAAGTCGCCCATCTAGAAGGGGGGGGCACCAAGCGTGTGTTTGAAAAACTCACTGCATGCAATTGCATAACACTACAATCAATCACAACCACACATCAGATACACCGATGTGATTGGTGCAGCTCACCTCTGGCCCCGCCTATATCAGATACACCGATGTGATTTGTGCAGCTCTCCTCTGGCCCCGCCTACATCAGATACCCCGATGTGATTGGTGCAGCTGGCCTCTGTTTCCGCCTATATCAGATACCCCAAATTGATTGGTGCAGTTCGCCTCTGGCCCCTCCTACATCAGATACACTGATGTGATTGGTGCAGCTGGCCTCTGGTCCCGCCTATATCAGATACCCCAAATTGATTGGTGCAGTTCGCCTCTGGCCCCTCCTACATCAGATACACTGATGTGATTGGTGCAGCTCAGCTACAAGGGCATAGTTAATGAGCAGCATTACTCGATGCCAGAGGAACTCGCTGAGCAGATTCAAAATGTGCTCTCAGAGAACTCTGGATCTCCATGGTAGCAGTCCAGGGAACATCAAGTTTATCTATCACGTTTTTAAAAAAAAAGTCAAATTCCTGGTATGTGTACTCCTAGCGTGTGTCCATAGAGCATTATAGAGTGTCTACAGTACCACAGATGAAGTGTCCTACCTGTTCTTGTCTCGCAGCTGACTGATCTCCGAGGTCTGCAGTAGAAGCTCCTTCTCCAGCTTGTTGGTGGACAGAGAATTCTCCAGCAGCTGGATCTCTATTCGAGACGTGTGGTTCAGCACCTGTGGAACACGTTCAACATTAAAACGAGGACATCGCCTTCCAGGTGGCGAGGTCAAAGTGGCGACTGGTTACCTTGGCTTCCACCACGTTAAGTTTGCGAGTCTGCTCCGCTGTGTGAGTGAGCAGATTGGTTCCTATCTCCAGCATGGTGGCCGTTTGGTTGTGGACGACGTGCGACGGTGTGTTAGTGATGGACGGCTGCACGCTCTTCTGAATGACGGTCTCCAACTGAGGACCACAAGACAGACACATTGAAAGGATTCAGAGTTTCTTCACAGACAGTTTTACCTTTTAATGCTGCTATGACATCACATTCATAGCAGCATTAAACAAGACCGACAATACAGAAGGGGAAAGACAGACTAATAGAACCAAAACAAAAGACACGGCTAACATTGGACTTTATTGGTTCTGGATCAACGGAAAGACATTTCCAGGATAAAGCCTGACAGGCTGTGCTCCCCTGCTTCAGCTCTCTGTGTGTTGCCGTTCTCTAAATCCATTTGCAAAAGACGCAACAGCAAGCTACAGTTTTAAAACATTAGGACGGTTCTTACAGGAAGTGATTGTAAGAAGAAAGAATACATTTAGGGCATTTCCTCTCTAACTGGGACGTTAACACTGTATCGGCTAATTTAAATAGCTCACGTTACAGTATTGTGTCAAAAGGCTATTTTTAAAAATATGAGCCTATTGTTGCAGAGTCAACATCTCTTGGCTGAGCTTAGTGTGTGATTGGTTTAAAGAAATGCAACGTCTCCTATCCTGGTATGTATCTGTGATGTAGCCAGACCTTACTCCACAGTGCTGCGGAGATGAAGTCTAGTCTTGCATTGCCAGACCTAATGCATTAGTTATTATACCATGGTCTGATTGGCAACAGGGTGTCCATAAAAAGGTTTGATAGCACACCCACTAAAAGAGTTCCAGTAAAGCTGACTGTTAATTAAAAGAAAAACTAAAGCTGAATATCTAACAGTGAGTGACACCGTCAGTGCCTCGTCCTCTGAACACCACAGGATGGGGCTAACACACCGGCTGCGGGACGTATGTTGCACTACCGAATAACGTTACCTCCCATCCTGTTCACTGTTCAGGTCGCTACTCCAGGCTGCGACCGACAGTAACGATACACATCACGGATACATGTTAAAGTAAAAGTTGTTATATTGTTTTGGGGACAGTGACATGGCTGATAGCTAGCTTTTCTTGATGCTAAACATACTGTCAAATTATTTGTACTGATTGCCAAGTGTACACAATGTTATGTAATGTTATATCTAAGGTACGCTCTATTCCCTGGAGCAGTGACCAATGTTTCCTTTGCACAACAACCTTGTGGAATGGAATTGATTGTTCCAGGTATTAGTCAAACCCTCAGGCGTAACCAGGGAAATGGAGTTATTGTTTGGAAAAACTTAAGATTTTAATAGTAAAACGTATTCAAATATGAATTAATGTTTAAAAGAAATACATTTGGTTTTGAACTGTGTGCCGGACAGTTCATGCCTTGTCATCATCCATTAATACCTGACAATGGACACCTGGAACGACATTAACCCTTACCTGATTAACCATTACATAATTAATTTCTTTCCACTGCATACAGTAACTTTGACTCACTCCTTGTTGTGTTAAGTCCATACAGAAGCTCAACATTAGGCCTACAGAGCACTAACACCACCCACTCAGTACATCAAGTTCACCAAATCAAACATGTCAAGAGGTCTGGTATATAAAGACGCAGGTCTCTCCATCTCTGGGAATATCAACTGATGCCAACTCGCACTGCCATTCTGTGACCTTTAACCCTGACAAATAAATAATCCATCTACTCAGCCATCTATTCATCCCTCAGACTCCACGTCTTCAGGGTATCAGTGCCACTGAGAAGTACAGGCAGTTGATAAATATATCGTTGGACCAACAAACAGATCGGTCCCGGTGGGACGGCCAGTAACCAATGAGGCTGTTTGATGAGTCAGTGGGAGGACAAGTCAAGGCCACAATGCCCAGATCACATATGAGTCTGGATCACGTTCCTTTCATTTATCGGTGGCAGGTTCAGCTGTCATTAACTACCTTACTTCACTAACTTACTTTAGTGAGGAACTTGATAAAAAAAAACATGTTGTGATTGTGGGTTTTCTGTTGGAGAGTTTATGTGAGAACGAGTGTCTCTATAACAGCACAGCGCAACCATGAGTGGAGTTTCTGTAGTTCCAACAAGTCCAACAGAGTGAGACGTCTGCCCTCTAGCTGATCGCATCATGTCACCTTCAGAAGTCCCATTCCTTCATTCACATTATATTAATCATTTATGCTCATTCACCTTATATTTCAACCTGGGCCTTCAGTATTTCAAACAAGTGGCTCATGAAAAATTAAATCTCACTGTTATTTGTGTCAGATCCATATTTAATCAACATTTAAATTTTTTTCAGGTAAAAAGTAACACGCTCCTACTTAAAATTTGGCGCAACGTTACTTTTCCCAGGGACAGATTTGACAGCCAACGCTAACTTTTGAGAGTGTTTTAAGCTTTGTGGCTTTTTGCTGGATGGCGCCCTGAGCGGACAGCTACGCAACACGTGTCACCACATCGCTGAGGACTGGCCGTCCTACCAATAGAGCATACCAGGCAGACACAAAGTTGACAACCTCACATATGGGCTCATTTATAGGCTACACGCAGCGGGCCAGTGTGGACTTGTGTCAGTCGCACGGAGACACAAGGATTTCCAGAAAAGAGGCTGCATGTGTCTACAACAATGCATGGGCCATCGTGGCTGCGTGACCGGTACAAGTCGATACAGACATTATATCCACTGACACCGTGTAATGCCAATGACCTGCCGTGGGAATTCAACCCACGCTGGACTCATTCATAATGAATCAGCCGCCACTCTGGGAGTAGAGAATCCAGTCTGCAGTCACTGATAAACCAGAGACTGGCTTTATGGTCAAAGATAGTTTCTGTGTAATTAACTTCAGTCTCTGCCAGAGACGCCTGCTTTTAAAAGTAATGGAAAAGTAACAAGTAACGTTAAAAGTTACTTTCCATAGGGGGTAACTGAGTAAAATAACGGATTGCTATTTTAAGAAGTAATGAGTAACGAGCAAAAATGATTTCCCCAACACTGGTCATCAATGACAAATGAAAACAATAACCAGGAAGTAGAGAAGGTTACACGCTCCGTTGCTGGATCAGAATATTCAGACAATCACAGGAGATGTGTGTCAGATTTCTTTGCAAACAGACACACAGGACTTGTAATCTCCTGAGTTGAAGTAATGAAATGCTAAAGGCTTGGAAGCACCACAAAGACCATTTCACCGTGGCTGAAACATGTTTGTTATGGCTGCTGAAGGCTGACAGCTGACTCATTTTTCATAAGTGCTGACTAATCCTCCAGTATCACAAAAGTCATGTTATCATGCCTTTATTCCTCTCAACGGCTGATGTTATCCACTCTGATTGACTTTATCGCATTCATCAGTCTTCATGTTACTCATTTTCACTACTCAATTAAAGTTACTCATGTGTTATTATGTTTAGTCTGCTTCAATTCAGCTTTAGATTAACAATCAGAACATGATTTTACGATCCGTATCACCGCCGTCACAACCCAAGTGGCCCTCTACAGGGATGTTTGTGTGGGTAAGCATAGTGGAACCTGGAACAAGGAGGGAAAACATCAGATGTTGTGATGCAGCTAATCAAATAATCAAAGAGGGAGGAAATCAGTGGAAGGAGCTGGTTCCTTTCTCCCTCCGCGCTCTGCTGCCCCAGATAGATAGATAGCCTTTTATTATTAGACTCATGGTCCATAAAAAACATCAACAACAACAACAACAACAAAAAAGATACAGATACACGAGACAGACACCAATTAAATAAGACAGCTATACCAGTGATCCCATAAGGGGGACTGGTATCGCAAAGCATTGAACCTCGGGTCAATCAGATGTAAAATGACATCTTGAGTTACAAGAAGAATTCAGGCGACAGATACATTTATACATCAAATTCCTCAGTAAAGCGGAGAATGTAGGAACTCCTGCTTGACAGAACAATTCACTTGCACTACACCACCTAGGTTTCCTTAGTAGAATGCGCAAACAATCATTATAAGCGACCCGCAGCTTACTGAAGCTTGCCTTTTTGTACTTGACCCACAAGGGGGCAGTATAAAAAGCAGTACAATATGCTTTAAAGAGGTTTATCTTAACAGAATCAGAACACCAGGAGAACTTCCTGGCAAGCATGTTAGCCTGCATATATAACATGCGACGCTGCCTATACATGTCCTCATCATCTGACATTTGATCTGTTAAGATGTGACCCAAATATCTAGTTTTGCCACCAACAGTTAACACTTGCCCTGCAAGATGGAAAGATGGAAAAATAAGGTCCTTATCCTCTTTCACTCTACAGATCATAACCAAACTCTTTTTGGCATTATATTTCACATCATAATCAACACCATAATCGGAACATATATTCAGCAGCTCCTGAAACCCTGCACTGCTAGGAGAGACAACAGCCAAGTCGTCTGCATACATGAGATGGTTCAATAGCATGTTACCCATCATGCATCCTGTCTTACACTGTCTTAGCTGGTCAGACAGGTCATCCATGTAAATATTAAAGAGGGCCGGTGATAGTATTCCCCCCTGACGGACGCCATTACTAACACCAAACGGAGTAGAGAATACATCCCCCCATTTGATCTGTATGCTCTGATTGGAATACCAAAAAGCCAGGATTCTAATTATACTAGTCGGTACTCCTCTTCGGCTCAATTTTAAAAACAGCTTGTAGTGGTTAACTCGATCAAAAGCCTTGGAGGCATCAATAAAACCAATAAAAACAGAGGATTTTTGTCTTCTGTAAGTTTCTACCATTTCCTTAAGTGCATAGATACATAGATCAGTACCATGCCTGGCCTTGAAACCAAACTGGTTATCTGAACTATACAAATAAACACACAACCTATCTAATAAAACTCTTTCCAGGACTTTTGATAATACACTAGCTAAAGCAATAGGTCTATAATTATCCACACTCCCCACCTTTCCTGTTTTGTCCTTAATGACAGGCACCAAAGTTATGGACAACAGAGAGTCTGGTAACACCCCATGAGACATAAAACCAGTAAAACATATGGCAAGGAGGACTGCAACCTTCGGGTTGGCCCATTTCAGGTGCTCTGCAGTAATATGATCTGATCCGCTAGCTCTCTTATCAGCAAGCTGTGAAAAAGCTAGATAGATCTCATTGGCTGTAATTCCAATTGTTTCACTCTTGATGCTGCACGGATAAACTTCCACCTGGCTGCTGCACAGCCCAAACAGCAGAGAAGCAGAGGGGGAAATACAGGCTGCAGTATAGAAAGTTTTTAACAGAAATGTGTTGAGTGTGGCTGAGAGGGAGAAAGAAGGAGAACATTCAGATAAATCGAAATAAGCAAGAAAAGTTGAGCAGGTTCTTTTTTTGGTCTTGTTATTTCTTTGTTGAGTCGCTAGAGACGCAATGTGCTGACTTTTCAATTGACCCTTACTTCCTGCTGTAGGATTAGAACTACACACACACACACACACACACACACACACACACACACAAAATTAGAAGCTACACAAGCTGACCAACGAGCTCTGGGACTACGCAGACAGCCCCACGTATGGAGGGCTTGTTTCTGAGACGCTAACTCAAACCACATGTTGGCTTTGCTGTGATCTCGCCCCCTGGGTGACATAACAGAGGGAGGTGTGTGTGTGTGTGTGTGTGTGGGGGTCCTGGGTCACCAAACAGCCCCGATAAGAAGACTGACGCACAAGCAAGTAGCACCGATAGGGATCTGGGGTAACAAGTGCACTGTGGGTCGCTGATGTGTGTTGGGATCTGAGCTGGCAGCTCCGGACCCAAAGGGACACTAAGTGATTGGACTGAAGAAGGCAAACAGCTAAACATGGTTCCAGTAGTTTGAAGTCCCAGAGCAGTGAAAGGTGAAGCTGTGGGGGTGGATGGCTGCACAGTGTTACCATCAGAGACACAGGTTCAGTTCCTCCGGCAGGTTCCATTTCCACCATCCTTTCATAGGCTTAAAGAGTTAACACGTCTGTCTATCTAGTCCTGCTGCAGCAGTGATGACCCGTGTACTTCAGGACTCTGTGGTATCAGTGTTGGGGTATGGTTAACAATAAAAAAAACAGTATCAAAATCGATGCAGCAGAATTAAAGACATCTTTTTTTATTCCACTCGATATTTTTTTTTTGTCATAACCTGGCGACCTACATTAGAGTGAGGATCGGGACCGCATTTTTCTGTCCGAGCCGGGCCCACGTCCGATGGAGCAGTAACCAAACCCAAGCAAAGCCCGACAGGCAATAAGATATTTATGTCCGAGTTAAAATCTCATTTTATTCTCATACTAATGACACGTGTACGTTTGTTCATGTGGAAAGCCCGCTTGTATTAAGCAACTGTAGGAAAGCATTCGGAAATGTCAACAGATGGCAACAAGCGCACGTTAACATAGGCGCGCACAAGAGGCCCAAACATATAACCAACTGACATTAAATTAACATAGGCCTACCAAAAATAGCCCAAGCTAACAGAAAAAAATCCCCCAAAATCCCAAAAGAGGTTCTGTGGACCTCCTCCTCTGCTTGATAGTCCTGCCAGAGGCTCACTGCTACTGCTGCTGGCTGGGACGGACAGGACGCCGCGGACCAGAAATGAGGCTTCGGGTAGTTCACTTGCTGATCTCTCCACCTACATAAAAGGCTGTTTAAATTTCAAATGTTCAATGCCTTATTGCGCTGATCACATCATTTCTAAATATCTGTCAGAACCCGGCCGTTGGGTCCCGTCGGTCTCGGCTCGGGTATCCATCTTCTAGCCTGCATTACCCATGATGCAACTCAACTTGACAGTGAGACCGGAAGAGCAGATGATGTAGCCTGGAGCCTCTATCCTGCAGCTCCAGATGTTTCACTGCTTTCTAACTCCACACCTCCAGATTGTAGTCTTCAGACCCAACTGACGCTGACTCAAGTAACATCACGTGACATTTATCAGACTTCTCACAGCTCCCTCTGGAGACACCAAAGGCTATATCTTATTTTTAAAACAATTGCAGAAGACCTTCCCAACACATGGAAACAGTGTAAAATTGGCTTTATGACCAGAAAAACCATCAGCATTGGTTCAATGGTTTAAAATGACTTTATAGAACAGCAGGAAGTAGCGTGATGGCTTTTTGCCTAAAGTCCCCACTGCAGGGGGGCGCCCTTAGGTCACCTGGTTGAGCGGCCCTCTGCAGCATGTCATTCCCCCCCTCTCTCCCACTTCCCTGTCCTCAGCTGTCCTATCCAATGAAGGCCAAGAAAGCCCCCAAAAAAATAAAAACACTACACTAAACTTGCAATCTTGTAATGGGGGTCTTGAAGTCGTTTTCGTGGTTTTCACACTACACCAGCTTTCACTAGGAGGTATCCCTGAGAAGTGAAACATGACATAATACATAATACCATGAAGGTTTCCCCTCAACCTGTGTCTCGTCCTCTCATTGGATCTTGGATTTCCAGACTGGATCTTCCAGACTGATGATTTGCAAGACCGAGCCAATGCTGATTTGCGTCTGATTTGGGCTGTTTGTGGGGGGTTGGGGGGTGTCGGCAAGTGAAAAACCAGGGCTAAAGTTGGGTAGTTTGAACAAGGCATTAAGCAAACTGGAAGGGAATATTGCTGCCGGGTCTTTGTCCCAATGGGGGAGAACTATAAGGACTTTTTTATATATCTGAAAATAGAAACTTGTAAGTGTCACATAATCAGAGAAGTAATGTCAGTGTGGGAGAGCAAAAGCTCAGTACGTAGGGAGGGTCGCTGGTTCATGTCCCTGTACGGACCAAATTGTGTGGACTGGTAGCTGGAGTCCACATCCTGGGCAGTGCCAAAGTCCCCCAAACGCTTAGAAAATGACTGGAAAACAAACAGCAGCAGGTTTCTGACTTCATTCCTATGATTCTTTCACTCCTTTAAATATGCACAATGTGTATGCTTTTTGACATCTTTTATAAATAGTGACCGATAGTGATCTCTTATAAACGATAGTTGTATAAAATAATATACTTGATCTTATTTGACTTGTGAAAACATCGTGAGCTTGATGATTCTGAACAACAACTCACATGCGCACTTGCAGAGCCGGTTGTATTATTATATTCTATATATTATTCTATATTATTGCAGCGTGTCTCTGAGTATCAGAGCGTCCAGATGTTGTGGCTGAATCTCCGAGTGAACAGGCCAACGGCCTCAGGCTTCGTTTCTGAGGCGCGTTGCACAGGGAACTATATCTCTGTCATCTCTCACTACCCCTCAACAGCGTCCAGCCCCTCTCTCTTTCTCCCACCCATGTATAAATTTATCATCTTCAGATGTGCAAGCAATCGCTTCATCTCATCTATCTTCATTTCTCTCTGTCTTTTCACCTTTCTTTACTTTCACTCTGTGTCCCTCTTGTATATTGTCTGACGAATGGTGTGTCGTTCTAGGAGAACAGAACAGCTGGACGCTTTAATCCGTCCATGTGTCAGACAATAGACTTTCATCAGCAAATGCTGAAAACGCATACACCAACTAAAGTGCAGTACAGAAGGCAAGCTGAGCATAACAAGCAATAAAAAGGAAACTTATTTTAGTCGTCCAGCCCATAATATTTAGACATTCTATAACATTTACTTATTACTCATTAGCATGATAACATGACACAGGTTTAAAGAAAAGTTCTTCATTAACTATGATCTCTACCCTTTAAAGGTACTAAAGACAGGTTCACGTATCTGGGGGTGACTGTTACCAGGAAACCTGCACGGCTACTCGAAGAGAATTGGAATTTGAAAATAATGCAATTGAAGCGGAACATCTGGAATACTCTTCCACTTTCACTGGTCGGGAGGGTGAACGCCATGAAGATGTTGGTTCTGCCACGATTCTTATATTTGTTTCAGTCGATCCCATCATGCATTCCTCAGAGCTTCTTTACGAAATTAGACTCTATTATAATCCCCTTTATCTGGCAGTATAAAGCAGTGCGAATAAACAAGAATCACCTATGTAAAACAAAAAAAGAGGGTGGCTTTAGTCTCCCAGACTTCAGATGCTACTATTGGGCCGCACATTTAAACATGTTGGCTTTCTGGAGAAGTGGTACATTTGGGGAGAGCATTGTTGGAGATCCCCCTGCCTGGCTTCCCATGGAACAATCAGTCTGCTGCGGGACCTCTCTTCCAGCTCTACTGAACAGCCCTGTTAAGACGGACAAATCTTTATATGAAGGGAACTTTCTAGTACACAGCTCTTTGAAAGTCTGGAAGCAAATTATACGGCACTTGAAAGCCACAGATGTGTTCATAGACAGCCCTATCTGCAACAACCATGCCTTTAAACCTTCAGGGATGGATCCTGTGTTTGCTCAGTGGAGGGGAATGGGAGTGGAACGCTTAAAGGACTTGTATCCAGGGGGAAAACTCATGTCCTTTTATCAGTTAAGGAACAAATATAGCCTCCCAGCCTCACACCTTTTCCGATATCTGCAGATCCGGCATTTTATAAGGTCTAGCCTGTCCACGGCACCGCACACTCAAAAATATAATTGAGATCCAGCCAGGCAGCAAAGGAGCAGTGGCAGCCTTATACCAGACACTGATCAGCCATGAAACAATCAGCACAGATAGGTCAAGAACTGAATGGCAGACAGAACTGGGGCTGCCCCTCACTCAGGAATTCTGGGAATCATGTCTTGCAAACATTCATAAGTGTTCAGTAAATGTGAGACATAATCTAATACAAGTTAAAATAATACACAGGTTGCACTACTCAAAGGTTAAAGTTAGCAAGATGTACCCCAGTGTTTCTGCATTATGTAATAAGTGTAAGACTCAAGAGGGCACCCTCACGCACCAGTTTTGGACTTGCCCTAACCTCTTCTCATTCTGGTCTTCAGTATTTGATTTCTTCTCAAAAGCCTTAAACAAGCAGTGGGAACCCAACCCCTGGTTGCCATTCTGGGGTCTACAAATGACACTGTTGTGAACTCTGGCAGGGACAAATGGCCGGTGTATCTGGGTATGGTTCTGGCTAAAAGAATTATGGAAGTCCGAGGCAGCGCCCTCATTTGAGATGTGGTTAAGAGAGCTGGGCGAAGTCCTCCATCTGGAGAAGCTCAGATTCACAAATTCAGGGAGGAAAAGTGTATTTAATAGGGCATGGGGTCCGATTTTAAAACACTTGGGGTCTGAGGGGGGGTAGCGGTGTGATTGACTAAGGTTTGCTTTTTGTTCTTGTAACTAAGTCTTTATATTTGCTATGGTGTTTTACCATATTGTACTGCCATATAACTACAATTTGTACATTCTTGTTGCTGCTTATTGTTGTTGATGTTATTGTTATTGATGTTATGTTATTGTATGGATAAGAAAACTGAAAAATGATGTTGCTTGTATGAACAAGTGTGGTCTGTACCAAGGTTGAACGGCAATTAACACAATGTCAAAAAAAAAAAAAAAAAACTATGATCTCTAATCTGCTTGTTAGGAAGTGAACACACTGCACTATTGACTATGGCTATCAACGCGTAATAACCAGGCAGACAATATGAAAATATGAGTCCTGCTAATGTATATTTCAATGATCTCCATTTTTGTAGATCTTTGTAGAAAACTGCTTTGTCTGGACCTTCTTTATGGACCTAATGTGATAACTGCAGAATCGTAGTGTATTTTCTCTAATCCAATTTACAACTTTGCATTACAGACTTACTAATAATATTTGGAATTTCCTGCTCTCGTCACACGGACCTTTCTCATTTTTTGTCTTTTCTAATAAGACTGATCTTCCGTTACTTCTACTGAAGTGAGATGTTCCAAATGTGTATTCCAACATGGTGCTTCCTTGTGGTTACTAAATGTACTTTTTTTTTTAATACTTGAGAAAGATTATTGTATTATATTTGAGCATTTGATTAGATTATTAAAAGTATTGTCTTTTTTAAATGCTTGTTTTTTAATTAAGTCTATTAATTAAGTCTATCCTACAGTAAACTAACAGCAGCCCTGTGAATGTGTCTCGCTGTGTCTCTGGGTCTGTGGTGAGACACCTGTTGGACCCCTGTGACACAGACAGGAATCCCTTAAGGTAGTCTGGAGTGATGGAGAGAGATTTGAACGTTTCATTTCCTCATAAAGCTCCACCATTAACTACCGTGTGGGTTGTGTTTCCTTAAAGCGCCCAGGTTCATCAGGATAAGAAACAGCACAAGTGTCCCTGGGGGGGTTTTTAGTTTGGGGATTTTAGAAATGTTTGAGGAATCTGAGGCACTTGAGAGAGTCATGGCTTAAAAAAGCCTTTATTATCTCACAACACAACATGCCAATATCCAGTCTATGTTATATTCAGATTAAGAATGACTGGGCACCAAAACAACTCATTTAAGAAACCAAAAGCACAGATGTAACTGCTGTCAACCTAGTTTCTTTAAAATGTTTGGTCTTCAGGTGTACGACCTGAATCAGGCAAGGACAAGACCTTTATCATGGAAGACATGTTGACATGTCATGATTGGTACAGCACTGGTGTAACCACCACCTTAATGATGGCTGCATTCCACTTAGGAGAGTCCCTGGCGTTGAGCATGCTGACTCACTGATACAGCTCACTGGGACACTGAATGGAATAAGCCATCGTTGGGGCTTTTCCTACTATGACAAGTTCAAATGGCTTCTGGGAAAAAGGTCCCTCTACAAACAAGAAAAGTCCAAAATCAGCGGACATCTTAGCAAAGACTCAGTCCAGTATTTACTTACTTTTGTAAATAAAACACCCCCAGTTTCTATGTATGCTTCTTACAAACCTGATGTGATGAATTTAGGAACCTTTGTTTAAATTAAAAAAAGAAAAGCATTATTTTTTTCCGAAATTCCACAAAGTTTCAAGGATTTCCAAGGCCTGATGCAAATCAAACACCTGAATAATATCCTCTAATATCTAGACATTTCAGTTTGATAAGATCCTGGGCCTTGCCCAGTAGTGGGAATGAACTGCCTTCCCTTGTTTCCATCCATGTGTCTTGGCTACGGCACGGATTGCATTTCCTCTACTAGTGTGTCTTTGTTTAAAACAGAGACTTTTAAAGATGTCTTTCTGTCTGGTCTGAGGAATGGACGTGACTTGAATCTCGCAACACTCCCTTTTTTCAAGGGAAGAAGGGGGGGACTTAACAGATTTGGTCTGACTCCAGAGATGGTCCATCTTGGGTGTGACCCAGCACAACTCTGCGCATATGCACTATCACGTAAATGCGGAGAATTAATTTTGCAACATGTGTGTGTGCCTTACAAGGTGCCACCTGCTCATCAAATGATCCTTCACAGGCCCTTGGGCGCCATCGGGAGCAACTCAAGGTTTAGTGTCTTTCACTATGGACATGTGGACACTTCAACATGGGACTGCCGGGCCAGGGATCCAACCACCAACCATTCCACCACATGATCCCCAGCCCCCCAGCTTGTCTGTCTCTCTTGTTATCTAAACCAACATGTTAAAAGACATTTTTCTGTTGTTTTAGTGCTTTGATAATACATCTGCAGGTTGTCTAGACTTCATACAACCATAGTTATATAAATGTATGCTCCATTTACTTTTATCAAGGAGACTCTTCCAAACATGTTTTTTTTTTGTGTAGTTTTTTTTGTGTTTTGACTATTTTGCAGCTGAATTTTGGTTTCAATAAAACCTCACTCAAAAATCAAATGCTTTTAGTCTCGGGATGATGATTTCTGACAGATAGCCGACACATAGTTAACGTTAACCATGCACCCGTCCAGGACTGAGCCTGTCTCCACCGTGTCAACCAGCCAGGTTGTTAGCTGTGTGTTTGCCTGGCATACGGTGTGTGTAGGACGGAGAATCCAATCCACCAGTCCTTATTAATGTAATAGCATAAGTAAGTTAACAATGCAGTGGTTATTTCCAGCTTGTAGAGAGGAGAGTAAAACCAGAAACAGATGCGCTTTTAACTTTCACTTTCTCTACTTTAAGTAGCTTCACTGCTTATTATGGGAAATCTTCATTTGTGAAAGAGGTAGGAGTGGGAAAGTGGTGAAGGGGACCCAACTTAGTCCTGCTATTCTGGATCTAGTTCCCAAAGGATGCAGCAGGAGGACTCATCAGAAGTGGGCCAAACACAAACAAAGCTCTTTCCAAAGAAATTAGGATTGAACCTTCTTCTTCTTCTTCTTCTTCTTCTTCTTCTTCTTCTTCTTCTTCTTCTTCTTCTTCTTCTCTAACCTTCTCTGCTGCTTTTTGTGGAGGCCACAGTTAGAACTGTCATAGTCTGGATTCATGATTGGATTAATTGATTAATAAAGTACATTTCCAGGATAACTGCCTGACCTTTACCCAGCTCATGAATATTAATGTGCTCAGGCAACATGACGTCAGACTGACCAGCTGTTGTGATTGGTCTGATTTCTCCTCTTATTTCTTTCCAGTGGCTCGAGCTGACAGAGGAGGTAGCAGTTCATCTTCACATTCACCACATAACACACACACACACACACACACACACACACACATATTGACCTGACATATTTCAAAAAATGCAAGTAAAAACAGTTTGTGTGGCAGGGCACCTTTAAGCTTTTTATGCCCAATGCCTACAATTCTTGAAAGTGACGATGAAGTCACAGCCAGGATAACTGCTTCACTTCCCAGCAGGGACACCAGCTCTAAAATAAATAGGCACATAATGGGAAAAAATGACCAAGGAAAAGAAAACTTCCTGCTTCTGTTTAATATACATTCCAGCTTTACGTGTCCCTCTGACAGAGCTCTCTGCTGTGTCACTAAAGCACATATTACAGGCCAATGACCACATCTGTTGTGTGTTAGATCTCAACATTATATCAGTATACTGAAGGGGCACAGCTCTGTATGAGTGTGAGTAAGTAAGTGTACGTGTACGTAAATGAATTAGTGAGTGAGTGTGTCAGTGAATGCTACTATCTACAATGCATATGTGTGTGTGTGAGTGTGTGTGTAAGTGTGGGTGTGTGTGCCCGAGTTAGACTGCCGGGTCACAACTTCAACCACGACAAACATCTCAATCATCTCACCACAATCAGGACCAGATGGGCTAAGTCAACACAGTGGTGTGTGTGTCTGTGTGCGTGTGTGTGTGTGTGTGTGTGTGTGTGTGTGCGTGCGTGCGTGTGTGCGTGCGTGCGTGCGTGCGTGCATGCATTCAAGTAAGAGTTAACTTGCATGTACTTTAATGGCGTAGTGTGTGTTCTGCCACTTAACTGCTACTTGTTGGTATGTGAAAGGAGTAAATTAACTGCATATTTTAATGTTCTTGTGTTAAAATACAGTATATATAATATATATACTTACTACTGCTTATATATACTTTTACTACTGCTAATCTACTTGGTAAAAGCCGGAAAAGATTAGCTCTATGAATTAAAAACAAACCAATGTTTCTGATCATGGTTCTTTATCGGGAACATGCACTGCTTTTGTTGTTTCCACGAGCAGAGGTCATGGGGTCTTCCTCTCGTCAGCTCGGCTCATGAAGGGGAGTGAGTGGTGGAGCGAGTGAGAGAGTGATGGTGATTAGCTTTGAAGCGAGTAGTGACTCTAGAGTCCTAGTGAGAGGAACTAAGTGTGTCGCCTGTTCTTTCTGCAGCAGCAGACGTTAACCCTCTCCTTGACGTCATGTTGTTTATGGAGAAGGAGAACCAGGAAATGAGTTGGGGGGGAAATGCAACGCTACCGAGCCACAGCTAAGCAACATGCGCCGCCGTGACGTGTAGTTTTTTTTTTAACCTGCATGATTTTTATAGACAGCGTCCCCAGACAAAAGGCTCCTCAGAGAGTAGACTTATAGAAGACTATGACAACCCAAACCATTCAGGGCCATTAACGCGTCCTGCTGTGACACCATCTGGGTCAAGAAAAATGTAATTAAAAAAAAAATGGTCTCCAGGTTAATGCTCTGATGTAATAAAAAAGAAGTGAGTTAAAGAATGCAAACAGAAAAATTGTTTGATTGAATTACAAATGCAATTCAGACCTGAATTATATCTGAGAACAGGCTGCGATGGCTGCAGGAAAGGTGGAGGATAAATAAATGAAGTTATTTCTACACTGGACAGAACAGTACGTTCACACATACAGAGAAGAAAGTGTGTAACTTTACCTGCATGTCCTAATCTATTTACTATGACAATAAATAAAGCCAGTGTTTTATAAGTATTAATAACTGCTGCTCTGTGAGTGTGTTTGAACAGATGGTGCTGGATGGACGCCGCTCGACGATGGAGTCATAGACTGGATGACAGACAGCGTGGTTAAATGAGTTTGGTTAAACAAGACTGATTGTGGTCGGAGATGTTTCCGTGGAGAGGAACGACAGACAGCGGAGGAAAGCAGAAGAGAGACTCTTGATTAAGGTTTTATTTTGAACTAAAATGAAAAATAAAAATACAAATACAATAAAAGGGTTTAGGGTTTCTCTGATGTTTACATTTTTCTTCCATCCTTAAGAAAATGATAGCACACCTTTTAAGAGACCTGAAATTACTATTTGGTTACACTTTACTTGAAGGTATCTACATAAGAGTGACATGACATTGTCATGAACATTACAAACAAGTCATAAACGTTGATAACATAAAGCTTCTTTTAGTAAGGGTCATTTGGTTTGGTGATGACCAGTCATGGTTAGGGTTCATGTGTCATGTGTTTATGGCCGTGTCATGTCACCCTTATGTAGATACCTTCAAGTAAAGTGTTACAGACGTGTTACCGTGTTATTTTATATTAGTGCCAAAGATGGTTAGAAATGTGAGATTTCATTGCTTTGCAGGGTTGGCCTAAATGCTCAAAGCCACAGAGACACTCTATAATATCAATTTAATTCACACGCCACACAATTTCTTTATTCTATTACTTCGGATTATTATTATTATCATTGCACTTTCCTCTATTTACCTTACTTATTTCTGGGGATTTTCTGGGGATCAATAAAGGCCCATTTTATCTTTTCAAGCCAAATACATCCATACTGTATGGCTGATAACAATCCGTTTTGACTGCCTGCTGTCCCCAAAGAGAGAGAATTCACTCGTTTTAAGGGTGATAAAAAGGGAATGTTAGAGCCCCTCAATGGCTGTGGTGCTTGGAGATGTGTTTATGTGTGTGTGTGTGTGTGTGTGTGTGTGTGTGTGTGTGTGTGTGTGTGTGTGTGTGTGTGTGTGTGTGTGTGTGTGTGTGTGTGTGTGTGTGTGTGTGTGTGTGTGTGACTGTACAGAGAGTAAAGAATGAGAAAGAACAAGAAGAGATTTTCCAAGAAAATCTGCGTGGTTGTGGTCAGTTGGGCCACAAGTCACTGGGAATCTCTCCCTCTTTTCTCTTTCTCTTTTCCCTCTCTCTTTTCCCCCTCCATCCCCACTTCCACTACTTGCACCTCCTCCTCTTTTCATCTGTTATTCATCTAATATCTCACACCCCATCTTTATACTACTTCACTACTTACTGCCTTCTTTTCTTTTTCTGCTCAGCCAAAGCAAATTCTTTGCAGTCTTTTATTTCCTCTCCTCCTAATCTCTCCATTCTTCTTCATCTCCTTTACCCCTCTATTAGTCTGTCATCCCTTTGCCCTCAGCTTGTCAGCTTCTCAGCTTCTATGGCAACTGAAATCTCCCACAATGCCATCCCACAGCTGCAGAGTTAGGCATGACTGTTTAAACTGAGATTTGAAAACAAAATGAACCACCATTCATTATCTCATTCCCTGTCTGACACACACACACACACACACACACACACACACACACACACACACACACACACACACACACACACACACACACACACACACACACACACACACACACTGAGTAGGAGTATTTTATCCCTGTCCAGCTGATAACAGTCTGTCTGCTCCACTAACTAATATGGTGGCCTTTTGAACGGAAGATAAATCTCACTTACAGTCTCTCTCTCTCCGTTTCCTCCTCTTGGCTATTTGTCATCTAATGTACGGTGTCTCAAAGTCTGGCCCGAGGCCCCAAAAGGACTAGAGACACTGAAGTGGAGCCCTTATTTCAACAAAGGATGCATTTGGATTGAGAAGGTCAGACCTCAAGTCAGTGTAGTAATCTGAGTCTGTTGGATTAATGCTAACTACACAGTTCTTCTCCTGTTGCTCCCAAACAAATCTACGGTAAAACACATTGAACCTGAACGCACCACGTACGCTAATTCATGCCAATAAAAACCTACCTTTTTGGGGGTTTGAATGGCAGAACTAACAGAATAAGTTTACTAATCTAAAGTTAAACTGGCGGTGTCTGCTGAAAGGCTGCGTAATGCAGAAATGTATACAACTGTTCTCGACACGCTGAAGCAGCAGTACTGCAAGCATGCACGTCGAATGGAAGGTGCTACGGACACAACACAGCACTTTATATCATTAGTTTGAGATTTAGATCTTCTCCACTGAACTATGAAAAGGAAACGGGACATTAGTCAGCTTCCATGTAAGTTTAAAAAATGCTTTAATATTCTGCTGTTGGTTTTCATATCCCCAAACAAATCAGCTCCTGCATTAATCACTCAATCATACATTATAATCACTGAATCATACATAATAACCATAGTTTAGTCAGGTGTAACTAATGTTCATTTACATTATCGATCAATCTGGCGATTCATTTTTGATTAATCAAGTTTTTAGAAAATGGTGAAGCATGCCCCGTCACAAAGTTGATGTCTTTGATGTTCAATGGGTTCTTGCAATCTTCTCTAGTATTTATCAAGTTTATTAATGGCCAACTGATTTTTTGTTGGTCGATTGAACGAACAAGCTTAGAAAAAGAAAAAAAACAGAATGCATCTTGTGAATTGTTCAGCTTAATATTTACAGAATGTTTAAAGAGATAAACACTATTTCTCTATCTGTCTGTATACATTTACATTTTGTCCTGTAGGGTTTAACATGTAGAACTACATAAGAACGAAGTAGATGAGAGTAAAGCTTGTTTGTTGGAGTCCCATTGTGCTGACTGATGCTGTTGTCATATGAACAGACTGATCTCGTGAGATGGCGTGTGTATGACACGCCAACCCGTACGCAATTGTTGGCGTGTTATCAAGACGTGTACTCGCTTTGTAGCGTGTTCATCAACGGCCTCCATTAACTTATATTACCTTGCGATAGCGTGTAAATGTACTCCGTAGTGAGTAGTATGAAAAGGCGATCATGTCCCGCGTGTCACGTTTCTTTCTTCATGCTGTAACACGGCAAATGGAGGTAACACAGGAGTTCTTCCCGTTCAGGGGCTTCATGTAATGCACATTTTTACTTTGATTTTTATGGTATTTTAAACTTGTCTTGAGGTCCAAAATGTTTGACGGTAACACACAGAGCTGTGTGTGGGTTGTGTAACTGAGATAAATATAAAACTCACACATCAAACTCTCAATGAAACATATGGAGGAAAAAACACAGTTTGGTAGATGTGTGATTCTTAAATGCTTCCATTCAATACTGGACATATGTTGATCCACAGCATGTAGAATGTTTCTCTGCAGGATAGCTCAAGTGAGGCCATGATTTAAGTATTATGATTTGTCCGTCCTTCAGAGGAGATGCTGCTATTTATCATTGTCATAGTCAATCAATCCATTTTTTTGACTGAAGTACAATTCCAGGTAGATGTTATTCCATCGGCTCCTTCGATGCTTGCATGATTCATCATGAAGCAGAATGCGTCTGTCAGATCCCAGTTAAATGACAGCGCCTCTCCAGGATCCAGCCAAGCTTCTGACCCGACCCAGGTCACCGTCTGACGCATCCTCCATGCTTGCCCCTGGGCCCCCTTTGATCCAGAAATGATGATGGACACAGAGAGGGTCTTGCTTGTCCACGTACTGAAGTTGGGATCGTAGCCATAGGTTGTAGCTGATAGCCATCTCCACCTCTTCCTCTGTGTTCACTCTGACGTTTACATTTGAAGACTTGACTGGCCAGCCCAGGCTAGCAGAGTCAGCAGGAGACTGGTGATGTGATTTTTTGATCCTGATGAACGACTCATAGCCACATGCCATCACCCTCCAACGTCAACCACATAAAGCTTAACTCATATTTGCAATATGTTTGAGAATACATTTTGCTGAGCTGGAGAACTGGAGAGGTCTACACCTTATAGAACTTAATGTAACTCAATCGCATGGTCATGTGTCTTATTGATTGGTTGCAGAACAAGAGGGTGGGTCTTATCAGATATGAGCCTTCCTGTTATGCTATGCAGGGAATGGTTGACCCAAATGCAGCGAGCAGGAAGTTTCTTTGCTTAAAGATTTATTAATCCAAAAAATGAAACAATAACACAAGGATTCCCAACTGAGGCAGGCAAAACCTCAGAAAGCAAGAGGAAAAAGAGCAGGATAACGGGATGAGAGGACAGAGAACACAGGGAAGACTAACACAGAACACACTGACGCAGGGACAGACTGCAAACAGAAACACATACAGAGGCTAAATACAAGAGGTGATGGAACAGCTGATTCAACAGGTGAAACACATCGGGGGGGCAGAACAATCAGACCGGACGGAAAACACTGGAAGTAAAACTAGACAAGGGAGGAAACAAGGACTATGACATGAAACAGAACAAATAACAGGGAACAGAAACGTAAACAACAATCACTGAATTATAGACCATAATCACTGAATTATACACCATAATCACTGAATTATACACCATAATCACTGAATTATACACCATATTCACTGAATTATACACCATAATCACTGATCATACACCATAATCACTGATCATAACAGGAACCAGGAATCTACCACAACACTTCCAGAGGGCAGATACCAAAGACGAGGTGGAAGAATAAAAACAAAAGCAAGAAAGTTGGTGTGCTGCAGAACTATTTGGGTTTGGTTTTTGTCTGTGTTTCTATGGTAACCTAGGTTGCATATTTTTCTTGGTTGTCCGAAACCATTAGTACTCAGTAATGTAGCAACCAGTTAGAAGCTGCTACAGCCACAATGAAGTATGGATACCTGTGTTGTGACAATTATGCTCCTCCTCCTCCTCCTCCTCCTCCTCCTCACCAATAACAAAATGACGTTGGCATCATCAATGATCCCAAAAAAACTGTGAACCCACACTCTGCTGCTGACACTGGGGGGTGTTCGAGCTTGCCAATATGCAACTTTCATTCTTGGGAGTAAGTAATAGCAAATGATAAAAAATTATGGAAAAAACTAATTCCTAAGGTGAGTGTGTTGTACTAATTGCAAATAGCAAATAGATATACCATAACTGTCAACTTTAGGATTTCATTGAAAACACTGAAAAAAAGATCAGTGATGATTTGATGACTGTCTGCCGTTCAGAATAACAGACCTCAGGAAGTCTTTGCTGGCCTATCAAAAATGATTGCTGAGTAATAAAACATCCTCTGTGAGATGTTGGCAAAGACGGCTCATCTCAATAATCATGTATCCCTTTGTTTCTTCTGAGCCATGTTGTTGTGATGTTGGTGGTCTGTCGGTCAGAGACCACTCGGGTTTGTTTTACCACAGCAGCCAATGGATGGATGACCCTCCCGAACCCCCACCTGCTCTGGAGACGCTGATAACATCAAACAACTAATCAGCATGGTAAACTGAGACCTCTTCAAATTCTAAGTTCATTAAATCTGCAGGAAGGAGTATTTCGGGAATACACCTGCTAGCCTACAGGTAAACTGCAGTGGACAAACACACCTGAGTTTACCAAAATAAAGCTTTCCTCTCAGTGACATACGTGTCTCTGTGCGCAGGAAAATGTGAATAAAACAAGCCTAAATTTAATCATGAGTTCAATACGTGCCTGAACAGCAGTGAGCACCGCTTTGTCCAGAGAAACCTGAACTCATCGCTTGTCTCGACGGTTTCCTTTGATATAAAGCATAATAGGCTGGCCTTGTGACTGTGCAGTTTGTTGAATCATGTTATTGAGTCAGTAGCCTTGCATTGTCACAACTGCTTTCACAGCATTGTGTCGGTGCTGGAGTATGGTCTAGGTCACACTAAGGGCCCTGTCTCGCACCCAGCACAACTCACAACTGACTTTGTACACTGATGCATGTATCATTCCTATTTTGCACCCGACACACAGCGGACTTTTCCCTCCACAGACTCACATCGGTAAATTAGGGAATGAATTTGGGCACCCAGGGGCGGTTCAGCACAAAGAGGAGGTGTGTTGAGACGCAAACGTTCCCTGGTGCTATTTTACAGTTTCAGAAAACAATTCCACCACAGACCAGGAGAAACCTAGTCTAAAGTCAGCGGTGTGTTATTCAGAGGTTGTTTTAAGGGCGCATGCTTGGCCGTAATGTAGCGTGTGCACACCAGACCCAGCATTTCCCATTAATGCAAACCATACATAAATACAAGGGTAAATATTACCTTGTTTTACACATTACCATGAGTCCTGGATGTGTTGATGACATAAATGAGGAACTATTAGAGGACTTAAAGCAATGTGATGTTGTACTGCATGTGCTGATGCCGCTTAACCCAAAAGCATGGGAGAGGAGAGACAGAAGAGCTGCATGGTCTACAGTGAGGTCTTCTCCGTCTAATGTTAGACATTGCAAAAATATCACCATGCATTCATAACCTGGTGATTCAGTGAGCATGAGCCCAAAACATTGGAAAGTATGTTTTTGTGACATTTCTTTATTTACATCTTGTCAAAAAGAAAAATGCAACAAGCGCGCCTGATTTTAAAGGGAACATGAGATAACGCTCTGATTGGTTGACTGCACGTTACGCCCAAACCACACCTATGAGTAATGTAGCTACTTCAGACCAACCCATTTCATGTCAGCTAGTACTGGCCAAGTTTAATGCTGTGTGAAGAGGAAAACACGTTACGGGACTATCCGGGAAGACGGCGTCAGCTAAAACAGCCAATCAGGTTGTTCGGCAAAGTTGTTTCCATATTCCATTTAGAGCATCATCTCTTCTTCTACAAATGCAAAAATCCCAACCGAACTCCCTACGGACTGAGCTACTGCCACACCAGTACAGCAGTGCAGCTTGAGTTGACCGCCTGAACGAGCTCGCAGGGGTCGCCCCATTTTTTTTAGACTGTTTTATTTAACCCATTGAAAGACAATCCTAAGACCAAGGGTCCCCTTTGACATGCCCAGTTTGCCCCAGCAGTAATCTGTCCATGGCTGGATATCAACATTAGGTAAGAGGGAAATGATTTGGGTGAACTGAGCCTTTAAGCCTGCAGTGAACAGTGACAGAGAGGCTGAACATCCACTTGATGCTGGCAATAACGTCCAGACACGACTTCCCCTGAGACACGCACAAAGTCAAACACAGACCCCGAACCTCTCCACAGAGCTTGTTTCCCCTCAAGAGAAACACTTTCATTACAGACAGTTCCATAAGCAAATCAACAAACCAAGCATCCTGCAGTACACAGCGCTTTCTGGCCAGACTGTAAACGCTTCCTCCCAAGTTGTTTGTTCATGTGGAGAAACTCTGAGTAAACCCCCAAAACACACACTTCATATTCTCTGTCCTTTATTGTAATTACACGGAGGTACAGGGTTAAGGCTACATTTGATTGCGCCAGCAGATTCCAATTGCCGATTAATTACGTGTTATCATAAAGTTCGGACTGAGCCTGAAGTGGATTTTCTGTTTTCTTTGCAATTCAGATGGTGCTGGCTTCCCCCAAACTGTGCCTGAGTGCTTTGACCCGGCTGCTCAGAGGGAAAGAGCAGTGCCGGGCCAAAGGGAGAGATTCCTCTCTCAGGCTCACATAAACAAACACTGAACGGCCAACGGCAGAGTACAAGGCGACTGAAGTACTGAACTTATACTCAGAAGTAAGGAGTGATGCCACCTCAGTGAAAACTTAAGTCTCAGGAACAGGAATTCTCTTAAATACGGAAGTCAATATCGCCTTGCTGATAAGCAATTGTTTTTGCAGCAATGGCCCAGTGAAGTGTGAAAACAATATAGAATATAAAAATAAAAAGGAGTCTTGGAAAGAGTGTAACAGGTTCTTTTTTGTATTCTTGTTCTTGTGGGTGCAGATCCTTGTTATCCCTCCTCAGGAAATCCTGCCGTTAGTAGTTAGTAGTTAGTTGGCAGAAATGGCTGATGGAGGTTTCATCAAATGTCCTTTAACATCAGGGAACAACAATAACATCCAGAAATGAGCAAACTACATGTATGGCTAAAATTGTTACTTTAACAGTTTTTAACGTTTTTCAATTGATTGCAACAAACGTGGTCACAAACTATCCCATGACTCCATCTGGAAAATCATTTACGATTTTGTATTTTTCACCCTCTGAACTTACCGTTGGACACGCCACGGCATGAGATGGGACGGCATAACATGGGACACTCCAGGCTGCAGCCATTCCAGCCCAGATAATTTGGCCCCCCTATGAGAGAGAGCCATCATGGCATTCTAAGGACTAAGGTCTATATAAAAGAGACTTCAGATACAGTATTAGGGGACCACTAAGGTCTATATAAAATAGACTTCAGATACAGTATTAGGGGACCACTAAGGTCTATATAAAGAGACTTCAGATACAGTATTAGGGACCACTAAGGTCTATATAAAAGAGACTTCAGATACAGTATTAGGGGACCACTAACGTCTATATAAAAGAGACTTCAGATACAGTATTAGGGGACCACTAAGGTCTATATAAAAGAGACTTCAGATACAGTATTAGGGACCACTAAGGTCTATTTAAAAGAGACTTCAGATACAGTATTAGGGGACCACTAAGGTCTATATAAAAGAGACTTCAGATACAGTATTAGGGGACCACTAAGGTCTATATAAAAGAGACTTCAGATACAGTATTAGGGACCACTAAGGTCTATTTAAAAGAGACTTCAGATGCAGTATTAGGGGACCACTAAGGTCTATATAAAGAGACTTCAGATACAGTATTAGGGGACCACTAAGGTCTATATAAAAGAGACTTCAGATACAGACACCTCCACACCTCCAAGAGACAACTATGGTCTATACAAACGCATTCAAAGAGCACCATGTCATGGGACCTTTAAGTTAAAAAGACATTTGATGTTAAACGTTGAATTGTCACAGTAACAGAACTTTAACCATGATTCACCTGTTGTATTCTGCTCAGTTCAAACTGACTCAGATGCTGTAACTAACTGGTTGATGATGCAGAGGTATACAGGGCAGTCTATCATCAGATAGGTCTGGTTAGTGCCACCCATTTACAGACCAGTCTTTACGACCTTAATCAATTCACCCAGATGTTAGATGATGGGACAAACATCTGAAGAATGTCCAGCTTGTTGTATGTGAATCAGCTGTGTGATGGTTGCTCCAACAAAAATGTGAGTCCTCAGTGTGAGTCCTGCGCCCTGCTCAGTTGCTGGGTGCCACAGCGCTTATTTGTGATGCTTTAAAGGTCTCCGTGTGTTAAACTGTAAAAACAAACGTCCCTGGCCTGACGATGTGCAGTCTCTGATGTTGGTACAGCACACTGTACTCGGTCTTACTACGATAAAGAACTGGTCTCATATAACCATCTGACCTGGTGTGAGAAATACGACACTTTCTAGCCTGTTGCACGAAATAAAAATAACACATCAATGATCTGCCTTGTGACATTACTGGCTTTCAAAGAAGTGGGTCAAGTGGGTGGCTTTTTGTTTATATTTTTAATGAGAGTAAAGCGCTTTGCTCGGTGCTTTTGTATTGCATCGTTTTTCTTGCAGGAGTCCCACAAGCACCTTGAGTTGAAAAAACTTCAACTTAGAGCGGAAAAAACTCCCAACGTCATTCACCTTCACAGCCGAATACCGGTTTGCTGAGGACAAGCTATTCGATGGCTTGCCTGCCGTTTTGCAACCTGCAAACATGCTCTGTCTGATGCAACACATTCCAGCTACTAGCGCCAAAACTGGATCTCTTTAGTCCAGACAGCTTCTGATAAACCAGTGACCACTACAGTATTTTGCATGGTGAATTATTACATCTTCACTAACTTTGGCGAGACAGCAGCAGACGTTGTGGAGGAGGACATGTGGCTCCTCTTACAGTAATTCCCATCTTAATGTGGGCCAACGTGACAATTTGGCTTGTTAAACCATGTCAATAAATATATCTAACATGTTTGATACCAACTGTGTCAGGTCAGTT